>JAHIAM010004238.1:0-33010 GCA_021605205.1 Aegilops longissima | reverse complement strand
AGCATGATGATTGCAGCATGTCGATAACTTGAGATGGGGTGTTTGGAAGCTTTATTCTCCCACGGAACAACTTATGTTATTGTTCGTAGAAATTCTCATGTGAAGTCCGAGGGAAAGCGTAAACTTAATCCTCATGGTCTCTAGTCTGCAGTATTCTGAGTAAAGAACCTCACAAACTCAGTGTTCTTCCGCTCTTTTCATAACCTTCCAGCTTAATGTCTTTAAATGAATGATGTGTTCTTTGAGAAACTCGCGTCCTTATGACGCTAAATATTTCTTGCACCATCAGGAACGCTTCCTCCCTAAAAATGCATAAATGTTGAAAGATACTCAAGGTCTATTGAACGACAAAATGAACGATAAATTTGTTGGAAATATGCCCTAGAGGCAATAATAAATTAGTTATTATTATTATATTTCCTTGTTCATGATAATCGCTATTATCCATGCTATAATTGTATTGATAGGAAACTCAGATACATGTGTGGGTACATAGACAACACCATGTCCCTAGTAAGCCTCTAGTTGACTAGCTCGCTGATCAATAGATGGTTACGCTTCCTGACCATGGACAATGGATGTCGTCGATAACGGATCACATCATTAGGAGAATGATGTGATGGACAAGACCCAATCCTAAGCCCAGCACAAAGATCGTAGTTCAGATGCAAAGCTTTTCTAATGTTAAGTATCATTTCTTAGACCATGAGATTGTGCAACCCTGACACCGTAGGGAATGCTTTGGTGTACCAAACGCCACAACGAAATCGGGTGGCTATAAAGGTGCACTACGGTATCTCCGAAAGTGTCTGGTTGGCACGAATCGAGACTGGATTTGTCACCCGCGCGGACGGAGAGGTATCTCTGGGCCCACTCGGTGACATCAGCATATCGTGTACAATGTGACCAAGGGGTTGATCACGGATGATGTGTTACGAACGAGTAAAGAGACTTGCCGATAACGAGATTGAACAAGGTATCGCATACCGACGATCAAATCTGCAAGTACAATACCGCTTAGACAAAGGGAATTGCATACGGGATTGCTTGAATCTTGACATCGTGGTTCATCCGATGAGATCATCGTGGAACATGTGGGAGCCAACATGGGTATCCAGATCCCGCTGTTGGTTATTGACCGTGAGAACATCTCTGGCATGTTCAGATGGTTCCCGAACCCGTAGGGTCTACACACTTAAGGTTCGTGACGCTAGAGTTGTTATGGGAAATAGTATGTGGTTACCGAAGGTTGTTCAGAGTCCCGGATGAGATCCCAGACATGACGAGGAGCTCCGAATGGTCCGGAGGTGAAGATCGTATATTGGACGATGGGTATTGAGTCCGGAATTGTTCTGGGGTACTGTGTGATGACCAGCGTGTCTTAAAGGGGTTTCTGAGGCCCCGACAAGCTTTGGGGGGCCTTATGGGCTAAGGGAGAGGGCACATCAGCCCACTAAGGGGCTGAGTGCCCTCCCACCCCATCTCACGTAACTGAGAGGTGGGGCGCCACCCCTAGGGCAGCCACCCTCCCGGCTTGGGGGGCAAGTTTCCTAGGGGTGGGGCGCCAAAACCCATCTAGGGTTTCCCCATGGCCGCCGCCTCCCCTAGGGAACCCTAGGGCGCCTCCGCCTCCCTTCCCTATATATAGTGAGAGGAGAGAGGCAGCCGCACCTTCCCCGGCGCAGCCTCTCCTCCTCCAACACCTCCTCCTCCTCCGTAGTGCTTGGCGGCCCTCGCCGAGAACCACGTGCTCCATCGCCACCACGCCGCTGTGTTGCTGGAGTTTTCTCAACTTCTCTCTCCCCTGCTGGATCAAGAAGGAGGAGACGCCCCCGGCTGTACGGTGTTGAACGCGAAGGCGCTGCTTGCTCGCGCTTAGATCGAATCGATCGCGATCTGAATCGCCATGCGTACGACTCCACCAACCGCGTTTGTAACGCTTCAAGATCGCGATCTTCAACGGTATGAAGATGCACTCCCTCTCTCTAAGCTAGTCTCCATAGATTGATCTTGGTGATGCATAGAAAATTTTGAATTTCTGCTATGTTCCCAACAAAATTCCATGACCTCGTCCCAATCAGTTCTGTCAACACTTCCCTAGATACAGATTTAAGTATAATAATAAAAAACATGCCTAGGCATAGGGTGTATCCATTGCAAACAAAATGTAAGACAAGCTTTTGAGATGGAAGGAGTGCTGCACTATGCATGTATGAGCTTTTCATTACGTGAGAATCATCACCTGAACAAACAAGTTCTCCAGATTTGGAAGGCACTTAAGAAGTGAACCACCATGTCCACTACATAAGACATGGCCAAAAACAAGGTTTTGACAGATTGCCGCATTGTAGATAGGCTGACCGTCGCCAAACCCTTCATATAACATAGAAAATAAAACATAAAATTATTACAACAAAAGGTTGGATGACATGAAACTACTTTCTCAAGGAAATCGAGCTGGAATTGTTGTGAAATGTCGCACTATAAGACCTGTGGAGCCAAGCGAGATCCTGAATTTGCCCAATATCTTCAGCTTAGGTGCGAGTAGACGATGAATAGCTGCATGGTATTGCTCGAGATCGTGGATCAACCTTTGAAGTGAGGGGGCATCTCGATGATGAATTCTCCATTCTCACCACGGATGCCGATGCTTACAAGGTTAGGCGAATTTATAGTGATCCGATGCCTTAAGCAGCAGCACTCGAAAGTGCAGGGCAACTAGAGTTGATCATGCTTTGCAACGAGAAGTCTGATATATCAACCTCAACAAGCGAAAGTCTCTTGACCAGTGGTAGTTCAAGTACTCTACATAATGGTCCGTATCCGCAACACGTGAAGATGATAAAGGCACAGAGAACAGGAAAACCAAAGACGGACTTCGTAGTGAGGGCGTAGATGAAGAGCATGTGTGTGATAGTTTGACTTCACGAATCATGGAAACAGGTAGTAAAACTCAAGCACCTGGAGATTGTTCAACTGGGGACTCAAGCCAGGCGTGGACAGTAGAGGGTCTGCATTGAAGGTAGCACGCTGGTATACAAAGGAGGAGAACTGCGCCCACATGGTCGGAGAAGATGGACTCGAAGGGACGAACCATCATCAGGAACTGTTTTTCCTTGATGCCAAGTTCTGATGTATCGATATGCAGCAAGCTCCTCGCAGTAGGCAGAGGCCCCACCGATGATTTCGACATGAACTGTTTCTAGAGGGTTAAAAGACGGGGACAGTGGATCTCACGGCAGTCCAGATTCAGAGGAGCGGCGTACAAACAGGCGCCAATGACGGCGAGGATTTGAGTACTAACACCTTCCTTAGTGGACAGATGGAGGTGATCTCACCGAGGACACCAGAGGCGAAATCTCGGATCAGACCGCGGTCTGACCAGATCTCTTCTTGATCCTCGGATCCAAAGAGGCGCACTCGCCGCCCAGCCGCTACCTCCAAACCACCGAGGAGGCCATCGCCGATGGAGCGAGCCTCGCCTCTTGGTGATCGTGGCAATCGAGTGAATCTCCATCTCCATCTCCATTGCTAGGATCGCGGCTCAAGCAGCGCCGCTATTTGTGGCATGGATCCGGAAAGACGGCTAAGCGAATCGGGTCGAAGGAAGGGAGAGGAGGAGGAATCTGTCCAAGATCGACAAAAACAAATGATCGAACTCCTCTCTTTGTATTAGATGAAGTGCTATAGATAGCACAAGAACAAAGGCTTTGGGGCCGGTTAGATCGGAACCGAGGCGATTGCAGGAAAGCAACCGCCGCAAAATATTACTATTAATTTTGATATTATTTCCCCCGCAAAATAATAAATATTGAAATGATTTCTTTCCTGTTTGAGGAAGGAAACAAGGCATAGCCTTTTAGAATAGGGGAGCACTGCCCTGCATGCCATAGAGGCATGTTCGTCGATCGGAGTAGCAAGAGCAGGTTGTACATACACCATGCTTCTCTGCAGTGCAACGTTACTGTCATTAAGTGCTGCAGAGTGACAGCCGACTGTCCGTGTTACAATTGTTTTCATTGTAAGATTTTACCTCCAATGCACATGGGCGACTTTCGATGTTTAGTAGCGTCACAGTCCTTTACGCATGAAGGCGACTTTCTGTGTGTTAGTGTTTCAGTCACAGCACGGTTTTCCAGCCCGTAAACGCATTAACCTCATATTATCCGAGCCACGCCAGATCTCTTTGTGTTCCAAATGATTCCGCTGACTCTATAACTAGGAGAGGCACGGTATTGCGCCTGTGACAGCATGCTTGCGCTTTACGCAGGTCACGCTCAGGCGCTTATAGCGGAAACCCGCGACAGCCGCCTCATCCTTGATTCAGTGTTTCAGGTTACACGACGGGCATGAAGCGCCAAAGGCATGGTCGGTGGTATTACATAGAGTCACGCTTAGCCTGTGACTCTATCGACGGAGATGCACGGGCGCTTAGCACATGGAGATGAACCTTTTTCACGCACACCACGGACGCTTACTCTCCGAGGCACAAGGCACGGATTGGCCTATCGAGAGAAGATGTTTTAAAAGCTTATTTCCTTGTATTTAAGAGCATGGACTTGCATTCCATATGCATACGGTTCCGTAGTTCCGCATTGAATTATATCACGCCGCTGCTTATTTCCTCTTGATAAAGGTGTCGACGTTGTCTGTGTTTCAAAGGTCAAGGGTCACAAGCACGGGCATACAACCTCAAAGGCATGGCGCTATTATATAGAGTCACGCACAAAGGTTTTCTGATTGTATTGCGAATGAGTCGGTGGGCTCGGTCAAAAGGAGAGGGATGGACGCTGCCCACGGAGGCATAGTTTGTTCTTACTCGAGTCACGCTTGTGCGCTTATTACGGAAACCTAATAGAATCGGGCGATCGTCCTTGTTACAATTGTTTTCGTTGTAAGATTTTACCTCAAATGCACGAAGGCTTACTTTATATGTTTAGTAGCGCCACGGTCCTATACGCATGAAGAGGACTTCCCGTGTCGTTGTTTCGTGTCACAGACACGGTTGTCAAGCTTCCACAAATGCACGGTAAGGCGACTTTATATGTTTAGCAGCGCCACTGCCCTTTACGCATGAAGACGACTTTCTCGTGTCGTTGTTTCGTGTCACAGAACGGTTGTCAAGCCCACAAACGCATGACCTGTAATTATCCGAGTCATTTTGTAACATCCCAAAATTCTAAATTTTGGAATGTTATATTAAATAAATAACTATGCTTGTTGTCCGATAGTTTGTTTGATTGATTGAGTGAAATTGAGTGGAATTTGAAACTTTGAAAGTTGAATGAGAGGAATAAAATGACTTTCCCAAACTTTCCTCTCGCCTTTTGGATCCCAATGAATTCAAGTTCATTCCAACACGAAACCCTAGAGTGAAGATGACATGACTTCTTCCATTTGGAATGAAAAGGGTTTTGGAAAAATTTGAATTTCAATTGAAAATATTTCAAATTCAAAGCTTTATGCAACTCTATGATTTTCATGAGAGAAGATAAAATGACTTCTTCAATTATATGAAATATGAGTTGGTGGTTAGAAAGAATCAAATTGAAAGTCATTTGAAAGTATCTTGAAAACCCTTTTTAAATTTGAGTTTCATTTGAATTTGGAAAAAATGAATTTTATAAAGTTTGGATTTTTCCTCTGAAAATGTTCAAATGATAGGAATATTCCCGATCATTTTGATATATATATGTCCTATATAAAATGTTTATATTTTATATTTTATAACTCTGTTTTTATTTTCAAAAAATAAATTGGAAAAGAAAAATGCCTGTGCACCAGCCAGCCGACTGGCCCAAGCCAGACTGGCAGCCCCTCACCCGCGGCCAAAGGGCCCACCAGCGGCCGAGCCAGCCCACCAAGGCCAAATGACGGCCCAATGAGCCAGCCCACACCGGCTGAAACTGCTCGGTCGGTCGACCGACCGAGCCCCCGCCCCCTCTCTCGCTGCCAGTGGGCCCCACCCGCCTCCTTCCTCGCCACTCACACGCCAAGGCTGGCCGGATCTCAAGGATCCGGATTCACCGGATCTCCCCGATTCACCCTCGCCAAGCCGAGGCACCCCCTATAAGTACCCCTCCCCGCACCCCATTCCCTCGCCTCACCGACTCCTTCCTCGCCAGACGCGCCACCGGAGCTCGAACACGCCGCCATTGACCTCGCCGCCCGCCTCTAGCCTCCCGAGCCCTGCTGACCCACCAACCACCTCGTCAGCGCCACACCGCCGGACCACTCACCGACGCCTCACCACCGGAGACGCCGGACACGCCGCCCGAGCCGCCATTGCCGATCTCCGTAAGCCGAACCCCACTCGCTGTCCGACTACTCCCTACGTAGATTAGAACCTCAAGGGGTATGGTTCTTATTAGTGAACCGGTTTTATTCCGTTCGTGCATGTTTATTTTTAGTTAGGTTTTATTTATTTTGTACCGCCCGATTCGCTTAACCCTAGGCCTGCTTAGCTATATTACGCACAGTATGCTAGTTAGCCCATTAGGCCGCTTTTCTTTATTTTTCATTTTCTGTTTTAGCAGAATAGTTTCAGATTTGAAAAATTCATATCTTTTTATCCACTTAATATTTTTAAGTGATTCTTTTTAGTTAGTTTGCAAATTTCTTATAGTTTCTGTAGAAAATATAATTAGCTATCTTAAAATTATTTAGAATAGCTTTATTTTAGTTTTAGACAGAATAGTAAATCTGCTATAAAATGAGTTAGGAAAATTATTTTGGGTGATTCTTTTTGTCCCAACTTTGTTTTGACATTGCTTAACCGTAGGAATTTATTTGGGCATTTTAGGATTAATAAAAATAGTTTTAATCAGAATCTTGTTATTCTTAATTAATTAACTAGCTACTGTTTTCCTAATATTTTAATTAGCAAATAAATTTATTTTTCACATGTGATTGATTATTCTAGGTTCGTTTCACACTTTAGAGCATGAACTTTTATTTATAATAAATAAAACTTTTATTTTATTTTTCTTACTAAAATTTGCTTTAGGCCTAATAGGAGTTTTATAATAGCTTTTAAGTTAATTCTTTTGCTCCTAGTTGCCTAATGCATTCTTTTTGTTAAGTTAACATAAACCCATGATTAGGTTATGTTAAGAAAATATTTGTTATGTAAAACTATTTCTAGTTGTTGCTTGAAGTAGGAAAAACTTTGAGTTGGATTTCTTCGAGTTTTCCTTTGGGTTTTGATTAGTTTGTTTTGATGTGTTATGTTACTATGCTATTGTGTTAAGTGATCATATGCTATGTGCTTATTATGGTTATTGTTTGCCTCGGTAGAATTTCCGAGTGCTAAGTTTGCTACCACGAGTCCCTAGTTTTCAAGATCGCCAAGAAGGCAAGTTCACTTTGACCATGCTTTCATACCTATGGTTTATTGCATTTAGTGGCATCTTTGCAACCCTCTAGTAGTGTTATTGATTCTTGAAGTTGAGTAGTATGCATGAGGTAAGCACCCATCACCTGTTACCAAGCCCGGACGTTATTTATTTTATGCTACGCTATAGTAGACGGGTTGGTATGAGTGCTCGAGAGTGGTGTGAAGAAGGAGGACTCTACGCCAATGACGATTAACTCCATGATGGAATCTGCAAGGACTGCATCTTCAAGGCCTCAAGACTTCAAGACTCGAGACAAGAATTCAATACACACTACTGGGTGAAGGATTTGTTGACGGGCACCTGAGAAACCAAAGGTTGGCCGGGATGCATGGAGAAGTGCCATGACATCTTGCGGAAAGCTTCACCTGACTCAAAGAGATGGAAGAATACTTCATGCCCGAAGCATAACTCGGCAACCGCAAGTCATTATGGGCTCGCTTGGTTGACCTTAGTGGTGACTCTGGCTGGGACGGTACTAGCAGATGTAGAGCTACGGTAGGATTGGATGAGTACCGACAATGGTCGAGGAACTCTTCAGAAGACCATGTTTCGTCCTCTTGTTCTCAAACACCCTCAAGTGCGAGAATGTAAAAGAGGGATCGAATCATGGGGTAAAGTGTACAAACCTCTCGCAGAGGGTTAAAACCTAATCGATTAGCCGTGTCCCCGTTACGGACAATTTGAGCATCCGACCGGATCTATCTCGGAACTCTCAACACCGGACTGATAACTTAATTGTGGGCAACTTATGATGATTTTGGGCTATGAGACATCGGTTGGCGGAACCATGTGATGATAGAAAACTCTATAGTATAGACTTTATTTATTCCTTTGATGTAGGGAAAATAAAACCAGCTTTTACGCAAACAAAACTCAGACATGAGCCACAAAGCCATACCGCATATAGTATAGTTTATCATCTGTTTTCTCTTATGGTGATCTTGCCAGACATTCAATGTACTGACCTACACGGCTGCAACGTATCATGTTGCGATATTTCTCGATTTGTAAGAGTTACGATACAGGTTACGGTCACACTCAACCTGCCGATGGCGTTGATGGGACTCCACACCACTATTTGTTTCATTGTGACTTATGAGGTATATATCAGTTTTACGTTAATTATACATGTGATTGCACTTTGATATATACATTGATGTACTGTGTGCAAGATATCGATCCGTGGATGGCACAAAGAACACGCAGGCTTGACCGCCCCGAGGTCGGGTCGCTACAACCTTCGTGTCTCTTTGTGTTCCAAATGCATCCGCTGATTATATTAACAGGACATGCATGGTCCGGACGCCAAGGAGTCATGCTTGTGTTTAATGTGGAGCCACGCTCAGGCGTTGATTGCGGAAACCCAACGCTTCGACCTACTCAGTGTGAATGCCACGTGGCGCCACCACGTAAAACCCAGGGTCCGACGGACGCCTCCTCCAAAGGACGCCGATCTGCTCATCGCCCGAGGCTGCTCCGCTATTTAAGGCGGACGAACGGAGTCTCAAAACCCTAGCCACACACTCTTCCCCTCCGCCTCCGGCACTGGGCCATCCATTCCTCTTGCCGATCTCTATCCCCGACCTCTCCACCATGGCTGGTCAGAGGAGACTATCATGAACCCATTGTCCGCATAATCGCAGGAGATCCAGTGGCGAGGGTTCCTCATTTGTAAGTTCACTCGCTTCGCTTCATTCATTTTTTCCTTTCCTTCGCTACTTGATTTAGTAGTGAAACATGAATAAGCCGCATTTAAGTCTCAAAGCCTAGCCACATCTCCTTTCATCCTTTGTCCGCCTGTGCCATCCAGTCTACTTGTTGTTCTCTATCTTGAGACTCTCACCATCTGCCATGCAGTATGAGGCTACTCCAGAGCACCATGTCCAATAAGCAGCAGGAGATCTCGCTAGCAAGGGTTCCTCGTCTGGGTCGCCCGCTTTGGCTTCATTCGCTTTTTTTCTTTCGTCGGCTACTTGATTTAGTTGTTAAACATGGATCATTGTGGTGAGCTTCATCCTAATGTTGATGAGGGTGCATCAACCTCGACACCTTCTCCTTAGACCAACTGAATAACCTGTTCAAGATCTGTGGAAGACTTCATCAAGAAATCCGCCGGTTGGACGACGAGAACAGAGCCATCATTGCACGCCTTATGAATGAGAAGGCGAGCTCAAACTTGAGCGCGATAAGCTGAAGTTGAATCATACATTATGTAGAAACAGATCGAGGAACCTCGCTACGAAAGCAACCAAAAAACTGTCTCGCCGGATTAAGTAGACAGCAGCGACTCGATCCTCGATTCAAGCTATTAAGCAAAGCACTAAAAGTTTCTTATTTTGTCTTATGCTACCTCATGTCGCCAAGAACTTTGATAACAAATGTGTTTTGCTTTCCGGTCACGCTCATTCCAAGTTTATGGGTACAGATGAACATTAACGTAATGGCCAGTTCTAGAGACACTGCTTTTTAAAAGAACGGACGTGAAATCTCTGAGCCAAAGTTTTTGAACCAACCAGAGTCATGTCTTGTGCACACATGAAGGCGTGACATTCCTGCCTTTCTTTGTTTCAATGCTTCGGTCACATGCACGGCATAAAGAGCTCAAAGGCATGGTCGGTGGTATTACATAGAGTCACGCCACCGGACTCTATCAGACGGAGACCCACAGCATTTAGCCCATGGAGATGAACTTTGCTTTACGCACAGCCTCGGGCGCTACTTTGTGAGACATGAATGGCCTACGGAGGGACGCTGCTTTTAAAATCTTATTTCCTTGTATTTAAAAGCACGGACGTGAACTCCTACGGACACGGTTCCATATTGAGCTGCGCCACGCTTCTTTCTTGATGTTACGATATTGTTCGATAAATGCGGACATCGCTGTCGCCTGTGTTTCAGCGCTAAGAGTCACAGCACGGGCATAAAATGCTCAAAGGCGTGGTCGGTGGTATTACATGGAGTCATGCTCACGGATCGAGAGGGAGCACAATGCCTTTCTTCCTTGTGCTCCGACGGCAAGCACACCACGAGAAGGCGGCGCCATGGAGCCACTCGACCTCTTGGTACTACGAAAGCATGATTCCATCCGACCTCCATTGCTGCCGCGGTCCGCTTTATGACCATTTTTCGTGAGGTGGATCCGAAGAGGCACCACAAGAAGCCAATGGAGGCATACTTTAATATTAGGCAGAATCACGCTCATTTGTTTATTGTGCAAACTGACATTTCATTAGCTGCACGGGCTTGAAGTCTCGCAGCCACGGTTATGTGTGTTTGTGACTTTCTCAGATTTCAGGATAAGGGTCGTAAACACCGCATCAAATCCACAAAGGCATCGTGTGGTATTATATAGGGTCATGTTCGCTTCTTTCTTTCTCCGGATGATTCAATGACTCGCTTAGATGGAGAGGCACGGACGAGAAGCCCATGGAGGCATACTTCAGATTAGGCACGGTCACGCTCGAGCGCCATCGCACAAATCGGACACGAGATAGACACTTAGGTTAGGTCTTCACCGCACATACAAAAAAACACAAGAGCTTAACAGAGGAGAAGGAGAAGATCCCATAAAAAACGAGGATGAGGCACAGCAAGGAAATAATTCCAGATGTCACCATCGGGCGCTTTTTTAAAAGCACTGCTAGCACTCTCGCAGCCACGGTTATGTACGCTTGTGACTCTCGTGTTTCAGCCATTAGGTTCACATGCACAAGCCGCCAAATCCACAAAGGCATCGTGGTATTATATAGAGTCATGTTCGGTTAGGTTTGTGTTCAATGATTCAACGACTCATTCAGACGGAGAGGCACGGACGAGAAGCCCATGGAGGCATACTTTAGTATTAGGCAGGGTCATAATCAGCATTTATTACGCATGGTCGATTGTCTTACATAGAGTCATGCTGGCCTCGTGAGACTCGACCAGCGGAGATGCACGGCGCTACTCGTGAGGCACGGAATTGCCTATACGAGAGACACTGTTTTTAAAGTGTGTTTCCTTGTATTTAAAAGCACGACGTGAAGTCCATACAGACACGGTTCAAGATCGAGTTGCGCCACGCTTCTTTCTTGATAAAGGCGCCGACGCTCGAGGCTATGTCTGTTTCAAAGGTCAAGGGTCACAAGCACGGGCATACAGCCCCGAAAGGCATGGCGTATATTATATAGAGTCATGCTTGATGTCTACTACACAACCTTCTTCTTGTAGACGTTGTTGGGCCTGCAAGTGCACAGGTTTGTAGGACAGTAGCAAATTTCCTCAAGTGGATGACCTAAGGTTTATCAACCGTAGGAGACGAGGATGAAGATGGTCTCTCAAGCAACCCTGCAACCAAATAACAAAGAGTGTCTTGTGTCCGCAACACACCCAATACAATGGTAAATTGTATAGGTGCACTAGTTCGCGTAAGAGATGGTGATACAAGTGCAATATGGATAGTAGATATAGGTTTTTGTAATCTGAAAATATAAAACAGCAAGGTAACAAGTGGTAAACTGAGCGTAAACGTTATTGCATTGCTAGGAAACAAGGCCTAGGGTTCATACTTTCACTAGTGCAAGTTCACTCAACAATAATAACATAATTGGATCATATAACTATCCTCAACATGCAACAAAGAGTCACTCCAAAGTCACTAATAGCGGAGAACAAACGAAGAGATTATGGTAGGGTACAAAACCACCTCAAAGTTATTCTTTGCAATCAATCCATGGGCTATTCCTATAAGTGTCACAAACAGCCCTAGAGTTCATACTAGAATAACACCTTAAGATACAAATCAACCAAAACCCTAATGTCACCAAGATACTCCATTGTCACCTCAAGTATCTGTGGGCATGATTATACGATATGCATCACACAATCTCAGATTTATCCAACCAACATAAAAGTACTTCAAAGAGTGCCCCAAAGTTTCTACCAGAGAATCAAGAACGTGCCAACCCCTATGCATAGGTTCATGGCGGAACCCGCAAGTTGGTCACCAAAACATACATGAAGTGGCACATGATATCCCATTGTCACCATGGATAAGCACGGCAAGACATACATCAAGTGTTCTCATAAAAGACTCAATCCGATAAGATAACTTCAAAAGGGGAAACACAATTCATTAAAAGAGAGTAGAGGGGGAAGAAACATAAGATCCAACTACAATAGCAAAGCTCGGGATACATCAAGATCATGCCATAGAGGGAACACGAGAGAGAACACGAGAGAGAGAGATCAAACACATAGCTATCTGGTACATACCCTCCGCCCCGAGGGTGAACTACCTCCTCGTCATGGAGAGTGCCGGATGATGAAGATGGCCACCGGTGATGGGTTTCCTCCGGCAGGTGCCGAACGGCTCCCGAGAGGTTTTGGTGGCTACAGAGGCTTGGCGCGGAACTCCCGATCTATTCTCTGTTCGGAAGTTTTAGGATACGGGGTATATATGGGTGCAGGGTACGTCGGTGGACCGGGGGCCACGAGGTAGGGGGCACGCCTGTGGGGTGGGCGCCTACCCTCGTGAGCACCTCCTTCTTTCCTGACATGCACTCCAAGTCCATCGGGTGGCTTTCTTCCAAAAATAACTTCTCCAGTTGATTTCGCCTGCTTTGACTCGCTTGATATTCCTTTTCCTTGAAATACTCAAATAGGCAAAAACATCAACTGGCTGGGCCTCCGTTAATAGATTAGTCCCAAAAGTAATATAAAAGTGGAAAATAAATCCCAATATTGCCCAAAACAGTAGATAATATAGCATGGAGCAATCAAAATTATAGATACGTTGGAGACGATCAAGCATCTCCAAGCTTAATTCCTGCTCGCCCCCGAGTAGGTAAGGATAAAAAGATAATTTTGATGTGGAATGCTAGTTGGCATAATTTCAATGTAATTCTTCTTAGTTGTGATATAAATATTCAGATCCGAAAGATTCAAGACAAAAGTTCATATTGACATAAAATAATAATACTTCAAGCATACTAACAAAGCAATCATGTCTTCTCAAAATAACATGGCCAAAGAAAGTTATCCCTACAAAATCATATAGTCTGGATATGCTCCATCTTCCCACACAAAATATTTAAATCATGCACAACCCCGATGACAAGCCAAGCAATTGTTTCATACTTTTGATGTTCTCAAACTTTTTCAATCTTCACGCAATACATGAGCGTGAGCCATGGATATAGCACTACATGTGGAATAGAATGGTGGTTGTGGAGAAGACAAAAGAGGGAAGATAGTCTCACATCAACTAGGCGATCAACGGCTATGGAGATGCCCATCAATAGATATCAATGTGAGTGATTAGGATTGCCATGCAACGGATGCACTAGAGATATAAGCATATGAAAGCTCAACAGAAGAAACTAAGTGGTGTGCATCCAACTCGCTTACTCACGAAGACCTAAGGCAATTTGAGGAAGCCCATCATTGGAATGTACAAGCCAAGTTCTATAATGAAAAATGCCCACTAGAATATGAAAGTGACAACATAGGAGACTCTCTATCATGAAGATCATGGTGCTACTTTGAAGCACAAGTGTGGTAAAAGGATAGTAGCATTGTCACTTCTCTCTTTTTCTCTCATTTTTTAATTATTGTTTTTTTTATTTGGGCCTTTTCTCTTTTTTTATGGCCTCTTTTTCTTTTTCTTTTTTTATTTTTATTTTTTTCGTCCGAGTCTCATCCCGACTTGTGGGGAATCATAGTCTCCATCATCCTTTCCTCACTGGAACAATGCTCTAATAATGATGATCATCACACTTTTATTTACTTACAACTCATGAATTACAACTCGATACTTAGAACAACAATATGACTTATGTGAATGCTCCATGGTGTATCGGGATATGCAATGACTCATGAGTGACATGTATGAAAGAATTATGTACGGTGGCTTTGCCACAAATACAATGTCAACTACATGATCATGCTAGCAACATGACAATGATGGAGCGGTCATAATGAACGGAACGGTGGAAAGTTGCATCACAATATATCTTGAATGGCTATGGAAATGCCATGATAGGTAGGTATGGTGGCTGTTTTGAGGAAGGTATATGGTGGGTGTATGATACCGCAAAAAGGCTAGCAATGGTGGAAGGATGAGAAAAGTGCGATAATCCATGGACTCAACATTAGTCATAAAGAACTCATATACTTATTGCAAAAATCTAGAAGTTATCAAAGCAAAGTATTACGCGATGCTCCTAGAGGGATAGATTGGTAGGAAAAGACCATCGCCTCGTCCCCGACCGCCACTCATAAGGAAGACAATCAATAAATAAATCATGCCTGACTTCATCACATAACGGTTCACCATACGGCATGCTACAGGAATCACAAACTTTAACACAAGTATTACTCAAATTCACAACTACTCAACTAGCATGACTCTAATATCACCATCTTCATATCTCAAAACAATTATCAAGCATCAAACTTTTCTTAGTATTCAACACACTCATAAGAATTCTTACAAATCTTATATGCTTAACATATTAGGATTTTAAGCAAATTACCATGCTATTTAAGACTCTCAAAATAATATAAGTGAATCATGAGAGTTCATCTATTTCTTCAAAATACAACTACCACCATGCTCTAAAAGATATAAGTGAAGCACTAGAGCAAACAACAAACTACTCCAAAAGATATAAGTGAAGATCAATGAGTAGTCGAATAATTATGCAACTATGTGAAGACTCTCTAACATTTAAGAATTTCAGATCTTGGTACTTTATTCAAACAGCAAGCACAACTAAAGAAAATAAACTGACGCCCAAGCAAAACACATATCATGTGGTGAACAAAATATAGCTCCAAGTAAAGTTACCGATGAACGAAGATTTAAAGAGGGATGCCTTCCGGGCATCCCCAAGCTTAGGCTCTTGGTTATCCTTGAATATTACTTTGGGTTGCCTTGGGAATCCCCAAGCTTAGGCTCTTGCCACTCCTTATTCCATAGTCCATCGAATCTTTACCCAAAACTTGAAAACTTCACAACACAAAACTTAACAGAAAACTCGTAAGTCTGCTAGCTAAAGAAAACAAAACACCACTTCAAGGTACTGTAATGAACTCATTATTTATTTACATTGGTGTTAAACCTACTGTATTCAAACTTCTATGGTTTATAAACTATTTTACTAGCCATAGATTCATCAAAATAAGCAAACAACGTAATGAAAACAGAATCTGTCAAAAACAGAACAGTCTATAGTAATCTGTAACTAACGCAAACTTCTGGAACTCCAAAAATTCTAAAATAAATTGGTGGACCTGATAAATTTGTCTAGTAATCATCTTCAAAAAGAATCAACTAAATAGCACTCTCCAGTAAAAATTTGAAGCTAATCTCGTGAGCGCTAAAGTTTCTGTTTTTTACAGCATGATCATAAAGACTTCACCCAAGTCTTCCCAAAGGTTCTACTTGGAACAAACACTAGTTAAAACATAAAACCACATCTAAACAGAAGCTAGATGGATTATTTATTCCTAAAAAGAACCAAAAATCAATAAACTAAAATAAAATTGGGTTGCCTCCCAACAAGCGCTAACGTTTAACGCCCCTAGCTAGGCATTATGATTTCAATGATGCTCACATGAAAGATAAGAATTGAAACATAAAGAGAGCATCATGAAGAATATGACTAGCACATTTAAGTCTAACCCACTTCCTATGCATAGGGATTTTGTGAGCAAACAACTTACGGGAACAATAATCAACTTGCATAGGAAGGTAAAACAAGCATACCTTCGTAACTTTAAGCACATAGAGAGGAAACTTGATATTATTGCAATTCCTACAAGCATATGTTCCTCCCTCATAATAATTTTCAGTGGCATCATGAATGAATTCAACAATATAACCAGCACCTAAATCATTCTTTTCATGATCTACAAGCATAGAAATTTTATTACTCCACATAAGCAAATTTCTTCTCATTCGAATAGTGGGAGTATCATAAGAGACTTGAACACTACAAATTGTCCCCACATTAAAAGAGTAATGTTCAGAGAAAGGGTACTCATAATCATGACAAGTTTTATAAATATAATCATCACTACAGCATAAGTTTCATCACAATAATCATCATAAGTAGCAACTTTGTTCTCATCATAATTGATTGAAACCTCTTCCGAAATAGTGGATACATCACTAAATAAAGTCATGACCTCTCCAAATCCACTTTCATAAATATTATAAGATTCAACATCCTCCAATATTGTGGGATCACTACTTCCTAAAGTTGACACTCTTCTAAACCCACTCTCATCAATATAATCATCATAGGTAGAAGGCATGCTATTATCATAACTACTTTGCATATCAAAACTTGAGAGGCTAAAAATATCATCATTATTAAACATAGCATCCCCAAGCTTGGGACAAACATTAATTGAAGCAAACATATTATCAAATATGTCATCCTCATCAAACATTGCTTCCCCAAGCTTGGGCCTTTTCATATCATAAGCATAATCACTCTCATCATTAATAGTATGGATAGCACCAATAGTATAGCAATTATTATATTCTTCCAAGCAAGTGCCAAAAAGATTTTCAAGATCATAAGAAGTATCATTATCTTCCCAATCATAATCATCACAACAAGCAATAGGCATAACGAGATCATTGTCAAGTGTATCATCTTCATTTTCATGAGGCACATCAATAATAGGAGCAACTTTATTTGGGAGAGATACCTTTTTACCTCTCATCCTTTTTCTTTTCTTCTTATTCACCTCATGTGTGGGTTCAATCCTATTTTGGAGCTCCTTATTAATGAGATTGGTTGGATAGAAGACTCCTCCTGCTACCTAATTCATCATAAGAAACAATAGGAGGATATTGGAAGTATCTTCCTTCGATAGCATTCTCTTCATCTTCTATTTGTTTTCTTTATGTAATTGGCAATATAAGGATTTTCAATGCAATTCACCGCACAATACATATAAATCTTCTCTAGATCAAAATCAAGAAATCTATCAAGATTAAATTTTGGAATGCCCTTAGTTATAAGTTTCATTTCTTCATAACCCAAAAGAAGGCTAAGCTCTTTATGATGCTCAAGGGTAATCAAATTATCACAATATTTGGAAATGACTTGATCATGAAACAAATAGCATTGCAGATTTAAATGACCATGTTCATTGTAAAGTTCACAAGGGACACGAAAAATATTGAATCTTTCAGCACATTCTTATAGCTCTTCTTGCAACAATTTGGTTTCTAAGTACTTATGCATCTTGCAATATATATCTTCTTTATTTGGTGTGTTAATGCAAACATGCACTCCACAAAAGTTGACATGCTTATGAGAGATATTTTCATCATGACTAGAGCAATCATCATTAGTACTATGGATATTCAAGGAGTTCATAATAACAACATTGCAATCATGCTCATCATTCAAAGATTTAGTGCCAAACAATTTAATGCATTCTTCTTCTAACACTTTGGCACAATTTTCCTTTCCATCATACTCACGAAAGATATTAAAAAGATGAAGTGTATGAGACAAACTCAATTCCATTTTTTGAATTTTCTTTTATAAACTAGACTAGTGCTAACACAAGAAACAAAAAAGATTCGATTGCAAGATCTAAAGATATACCTTCACTTACCTAGCCTCCCCGGCAACGGCGCCAGAAAAGAGCTTGATGTCTACTACACAACCTTCTTCTTGTAGACGTTGTTGGGCCTGGAAGTGCACAGGTTTGTAGGACAGTAGCAAATTTCCCTCAAGTGGATGACCTAAGGTTTATCAATCCATAGGAGGCGTAGGATGAAGATGGTCTCTCTCAAGCAACCCTGCAACCAAATAACAAAGAGTCTCTTGTGTCCCCAACACACCCAATACAATGGTAAATTGTATAGGTGCACTAGTTCGCGAAGAGATGGTGATACAAGTGCAATATGTATAGTAGATACAGGTTTTTGTAATCTGGAAATATAAAAACAGCAAGGTAACAAGTGGTAAAAGTGAGCGTAAACGTTATTGCAATGCTAGGAAACAAGGCCTAGGGTTCATACTTTCACTAGTGCAAGTTCTCTCAACAATAATATCATAATTGGATCATATAACTATCCCTCAACATGCAACAAAGAATCACTCCAAAGTCACTAATAGCGGAGAACAAACGAAGAGATTATTGTAGGGTACGAAACCACCTCAAAGTTATTCTTTCCAATCAATCCGTTGGGCTATTCCTATAAGTGTCACAAACAGCCCTAGAGTTTGTACTAGAATAACACCTTAAGATACAAATCAACCAAAACCCTAATGTCACCTAGATACTCCATTGTCACCTCAAGTATCCGTGGGCATGATTATACGATATGAATCACACAATCTCAGATTTATCCAACCAACATAAAAGTACTTCAAAGAGTGCCCCAAAGTTTCTACCGGACAATCAAGAACCCTGTGCAACTCCTATGCATAGGTTCATGGGCTAAACCCACAAGTTGGTCACCAAAACATACATCAAGTGGCACATGATATCCCATTGTCACCACGGATAAGCACGACAAGACATACATCAAGTGTTCTCAAAAGACTCAATCCGATAAGATAACTTCAAAATGGGAAATTCAATTCATTACAAGAGAGTAGAGGGGAAGAAACATAAGATCCAACTAAAATAGCAAAGCTCGATACATCAAGATCGCATAGAGGGAACACGAGAGAGAACACGAGAGAGAGAGAGAGAGAGAGAGAGAGAGAGAGAGAGAGATATCAAACACATAGCTACTGGTACATACCCTCAGCCCCGAGGGTGAACTACTCCCTCCTCGTCATGGAGAGCGCCGGGATGATGAAGATGGCCACCGGTGATGTGTTCGCCCTCCGGCAGGGTGTCAGAACGGGCTCCCGAGAGGTTTTTGGTGGCTATAGAGTCTTGCGGCGGCGGAACTCACGATCTATTCTCTGTTCTGGAAGTTCTAGGATACGTTGGTATATATGGGTGCGGTGGGTACGCGGTGGACCGAGGGGGGCCACGGGGCACGCCTGTGGGTGGGCGCGCCTACCCTCGTGAGCACCTCCTTCTTTCCCGACGCACTCCAAGTCCATCGGGTGGCTTTCCTTCCAAAAATAACTTCTCCAGCTTGATTTCGCCTGCTTTGACTCCGCTTGATATTCCTTTTCCTCAAATAATCAAATAGGCAAAAAACAGAAATCTGGATGGGCCTCCGTTAATAGGTTAGTCCCAAAAGTAATATAAAAGTGGAAACTAAAGCCCAATATTGCCCAAAACAGTAGATAATATAGCATGGAGCAATCAAAATTATAGATACGCTGGAGACGATCAACGCCAAAGGTTTTCTGATTGTATTCAATGAGTCGGTGGACTCGGTCAAAACCAGAGGCACGGGCCCAGTCCATGGAGGCATGGTTTTTCTTACCCAGAGTTACGTTAGTGCCGCCGCTATTCGGGTGTGAACGCCACGTGTCACCGCTTACGAAACCCAAGGGTCCGACGGACGCCTCCTCCGCCGACGCCGGTTCTGCTCACGCCCGAGGCCAGTGCTCCGCTATTTAAGGCGGACCGAGGGGTCTCAAACCCTAGCCACACCTCTTTCTTGGACTGTCCAGATCCACGCCACATAAAGTGGCGCCGTGAGGCCACGCGATCCCAAAGAATGGAGACCGAGATGGAGGTTCACTCAAAGGTCCGAAAGCACCAAGAGGGCGAGGCTCGCGCCACCGCGACGCCTTCTTCGATGGTTTGGCGGTTGAAGCGGCGCGGTGCGCCATCGGATCCGAGAATCAAGAAGAGCAGTCTAGTCCGGACCGACAGCGACCTCCCGGACGGTGTCCTCGTGAGATCATCTCCGCCTGTCCAATAAGGAAGGAGTTCAGACTAAATCGTCGCACGCCGCTTGCCGCCTGTTTGGCGCCAGCCCTCTGAATCTGGACTATCGCGAGATCCCTGTCCCACGCCTCTTTAACCTTCTAGATCAAGTACATTTCGAGTTGGTCACCGCAGACTCCGCCACACCGAGGAACTCGTCGCAGTAATATTCATCGGAACTTTTTAGAAGAGAACATGTCGGTGAAGATAATTCGATGATGATTCGTACCTTCCAGAGACCATCCTCTCCACCGCCGAGCGCAGTTCACCGCCTCAGATTCCAGCTCCCTACCTCCACCGCAGGCACTCCACAGTCGACGCCTGGCTTCGATCCCCAAGACTGAACAATCTCCAGGTGCTCGAGTTTTACTACCTGTTCCCACCATGCTTGAGAGAACAGGACATAGGGCCATTCTCATGCCCTTCGCTCATGCCATCACCAGCTGCATTAAACCCTCAGATTTCTCCTCTCCAAACCATCGCTTTGCTCTTTGCAAATTACCGCAGACAATTATGTACGGGCGCTTAAACTACCACTACTCAGAGACTCTCGCTAGTAGATGTTGATGTATCGACATCTCATTACAAAGCATCATCAGCTCTACTTCTCCTACACTTGAGTCTCTCGCTGCTTGTTTGGACAACAGCACCATTGCATCGTAATGAACTCACCTAACCTTATGAGCATCTGCATTTCTGGTATCTATGGGAAAATTGTTATAGAAGACGCCTTGTCACTTCAACAGTTGCTTTGTGATGGTGATTGCAAGAAGTTGCGGATAGTTATCACCTCTGCACCTAAACTGCAGGTCATGGGCAAATTATCTAATATTTTCTCTGAATCCGGGATCACAAATGACCGTATAATTGTTCAGGTACTGACTTTCAAGAATACTTTAACCTCCATTCATTGGTACAAACAAGTTCCATGCAATTCAACCTTTACTCTGCTAATATTATATTTTATTCCACTTGAAGTATTACGACGGTTAGCACATCTACAGCGGTTCATTCTGTCAAGACATTGTCTATCAGCATGGATTATGACCTGCATGCAGTCTTTTCCTTGTTGCAACACTTCCGAAGCTTGGAGAACTTGTATATCGAGGTGATGCTTCTCACACAAATTGTAAACACATACCATGCATGGTGTAGAACCCCATTCAACAACAACAAAAACATCACTTACATTTGTATGTAATGGACAAAGCTCTATATAGTCATGGACAAGTATTAGGACAAAACTAAAAAAAGCTTTTATCACAACAGAGGTTATAGAATTATTCCTTCACTTGCTCTCCCAGCAGAATCACTCTTTATGGAGCTTAACCATTTCAAATCTTCATGTTTATTCAGGAAATGGCCTCTAATGAAGAAAGTTTTATGGAAGGACTGTTCTTGCAAGCACCATCATGACGCTCGCTTGAAGTCGTTGACGCTGGAAAGCTATGTTCAATGCGAGAAAAGCATTCGACGGCGACATTCTTTATTCTCAACGCAGCACAGCTGCAGACTATATGGATAAAGTTTCTTCATCGTGAAGGCTTCATGGAAGAATTCTACAAACAGCAACAAGACGTGCTTCAAAGGGACAAAAGGCTTCTAAACATGCTTGCCTTTAGGTTGTCGCCAAGTTGCAACCACGGAACTTGGATCTAAGGCACGCATGCTGAGCACCTGGATTTAAAGGATCCATTCACTTGTAAGTGCTGAAAACAGTATTGGAGTGATATGTTGCCGCCACTTTCCAGTTTGGAATTTACGAGGTGTGGTGAAACAATGCCCGCACTTTTTGCTCAATCAGTAACCTTGCCAACAGTGAACACGGTATTTCGGTCTATGGCTAAACGGTCTTTTGCTCATGCGGTACATTTCATTAGCTGAACGGGCTTCAAGTCTCTTGCAGCCACGGCTATGTACGCCAGGACCGTCTGTTTTCAATGATAAGTGTCACGGCAAGGGCGCCAAATCAGCAAAGGCATCGTGTGGTAGTATATAGAGTCATGTTCGCTTGTGTCTGCTTCCAATGATTCCATCGACTGCTTAGATGGAGAGGCACGACGAGAAGCCCATAGAGGCATACTTTAGTATTAGGTAGAGTCACGCTCATGCGCTTATTACGCAAGCTGCACATTTCATTAGCTAAACGGACTTCAACTCTCTCGCAGACACGGCTATGTACGCTTGTGACTTTCCGTGTTTCAATGATAAGGGTCACAGGCACGGGCGTCAAATCCACAAAGGCATCGTGTGTTATTATATAGATTCATGTTCGCTTGTGCTTGTGTTTGTGTTCTGAATGATTCAGTGAACCACGGTTTGTCAGCAAACACACAGACGATCATGCCTGTCACACGGGCACGACCATGGCAAGCGCACGGTTTTCCACGTAGCACACAACGGCCGTGAAGTGATACGACGCGCACTCTTCTACATGCCACACAGGATTCTTACACAGCAAACATCATGAACCTACTGCCAGGCACTATATCCATTTCTGAAACAGAAACACAAACATGTTTGCCTGAGTTTTAGTGTTTCAGTCATTAGGATCACAGCCACGGACGTCAAATACACAAATGCATCGTCTGGTAATATATAGAGTCATGTTCGCCTGTGTCTGTTTCCCGTATGATTCCGCCGACTCGCTTAGAGGAGAGGCACGGACGAGAAGCCCATGGAGGCATACTTCAAGATAGGCGAGTCACGCTCGAGGGTTTACTGCAGAAACATAACAAAATTGATTCAGATGTGAACCTCACTTTTTACTTTGTGAGGCAATGAATGACCGATCCGAGAGACACTGTCCTTAAAAGCAAACCACGGTTCTGCACTCAAAGAGCAACTGTCAAACTAATGGAAGTCAAGCAACGAGGGCTACAGTTTTAGTAGTAGAAAAGCACTTTATCACCATGCGTTGTCTTTGCTACACGCATGAGGATGGGTGTGGAAGGCACGTTATTCAAGCACACAACGAACGCCACGATGTCACGACAAGGTCGAAGCATGGTTGTGAGTCTGCGTGTCACGGCTAGAATCTCGAGACGACGGTGTGGCCTGTTAAGTAGAAACTCGGTTGTGCAATACCAGAGGCACTACGTAACGCCTCGTGAAATAGGTTTGCTGACCGCTGGGTGGCTATCTATGCTTTGAGCTCTTTTCATCTCTCCTGTGTCGCAGCAGAGATGCATGGTTGTATTCTTACACCATCCAACTTCATAAAAAAACGACTGCAAAAATTTACCCGCAAACCTATCGCCCTTATAATATTTTCTCAGCTGAGTAATAAAAATACCTAAACAAGCAAAATCTCTTCTTCTTAAATTTATTTTGTTTCTACAACTTCACCAAATAAACTTACAAGCCATTTATTATAACCACAGAACAAGGAGCAGAAACAGTGTAGCGGCTCAAATGCAGCTCCATCAGTCCAAGGCTCAACTGCAGCTCATCAGTGTGTATGGCAAGTACATACGAGAAGCACTACTCTACCTGCAACACAGGCACGGATGTGCATCCATTATGTGCATGACAGGTACATACGGGAGGCATTGTCGTGACATACAAAGACTGTGTACGGTTACACGCACAAATGAAGCACTTCTCCACTGAAAAATTAAAACTACTTTATATATTTTAACCTTGGTGCCATAGCATTTTATAGTCCTTCGCCCGCATAAAGCCACAAAACCACACACTTCGCTCATGGCTACACGCAACACAAAAACAGACAAGCCTACACACGGTTCTCTCTCGATAAAGTCTACATAAAACCCAAGCTCCTCTTTCGCATAAGCCTACACAGGATGCAAAGAGAACGCAACAACAAATAACTCCATACACCGACAAGTAACATAAGGCCTGATTTCAGCATTCACACCTGAACGGAACCACAAATCTAGGTATTCAACACTCCTCATTCTTAAATGCGGACGCATGGCTACAACTTGATGATAATCTAAGACGGCACGCTTAGAAGCCCTTCTATGCCACTCCGTAACCTTTTCTTGCTTTTCGAAATACCCCGTGAACTCAAGGGAGGGGAGGAAAACTTAATGGTCATGGTCTCCGATCCTTTGCACTAAGAACAAAGAACATCGCAAAATCAGCGAACTCTTGAGCGTAACATAATCTTCCAGGATACTGTTTTGCATAAATGTCGGATGTTTGAGAAACTGCCGGTATTTACGACGCCAATTTTTTCACCATGAGAAATCAAAATCCCTAAAATATAAATGATAGGTTAAAAATACTTAGCGCCTATAAAAGAGATACAGACCATGAAAAACCAAATGAAACAATTAGTTCTACCACCTCCCGAATAAGAAGTTAGACATAGACTTGTCTATGTATGGATGTATCCAACAATAAATCATGTGTAGATACGGTGCATCAATTTTAGTCAAAATTAAGAAAAGCATTTTGAAAAGAACGAGTACTACAGTATGCACATTTCTGAAGATCATCACCGACAAACAAGTTATCCAGTTTTGGAAAGCACTGCAACAATTCAACGACAATGTCCACCTTATAATCCATGTAGATAAGCAAGGTCTTGACAGGTTGACGATTCTTGTTAGACTGACCGCCTTCAAACTCTTGATGAAAAGTAATGTAAGGTGGATCACAAAACAAATAGAATAAAGGTTGATGAAATAAAACTTGTTTCCTCACAAACAAAGTGAAGCTGAAGTATCGTGAAAACTCAATACCTCAATACACGTGAGACGACATGGATACGGTTCAGACGTAGAGACACCGGTTAACTCCAAGTCCCGACTCGCATGAAGAATAGAACATAGACCATCAAATTAATAGAACAAACATCGGAACAAGTGCAGCTCTGTCCAAAGATGAAGGAAAGGTAGTACCTCAAGACGCGCCGAGGGAGGCACAAACACGAATTCACCCAACGCCTTTAGGTGCAGAGACAATAGCTTATCGAATAAATCGTCGACTGCATAATCAACAATCAACCGTCGAACCAAGGCATCCTCAATAATGAGTTCTCCGATGGACAACGAATGTCAATGCTTACAAGGTTAGACGAGTTTATTGTGACGCGACGACCTCCTCTATTGCAAACAAACAGAGAGACTCAAGTCCAGGCAACTAGAATGGATTATACTTTGCAGCGAGGCGTCCCGATATATCAACTTCCACAAGCGAGAGTCTTTTCACAAGTGGTAGCTTAAGGCCCCAACGAATTGTCCAGTATTTGGCAAAGAGCAAAGGCAAGAGTGTGGAGAGAGGAAGAAACCAAACACGGACCCGTGCCGAGGGCGTAGATGAAGTGCATGGATCTAGTAATGTTACCTCTTGCGTCAGAAACCTTGGGCAGAGGTAGTAGAACTCAAGAACCTGGATATTGTTCAGCTTCGAGGATCGGAGCCAGGCATCAACGGTGGAGGGTCTGCACTGTAGGTAGCAAGCCGAGATAGAGAGGCGGCTAACAGAGCCAGCATGGCCGGACAGAATGGATTCCAGAAGACTGACAACATCAGAGACCGGATTTCGACCGGAATAGCATTTATAACGCACTTTTGGTGAAGGCGCATGATGCGATATGGTCTCGATATGAACTTTTCTCCATCGTTAAAAAGATGAGAGACAGAGATCTCGTGGCAGTCGAGATTCAGGGGAGCGATGGACCACAAAGCACGCCAGCGACGTGCGAGGATTCGAGTACGGATGCCATCCTTGATGGGAATACGAGAGATGATCTCACCTAGGACGCCGCCGGGCGTAGATCGCGATGCAGTCCGCACGACATCCTCTTCTTCCTCCTCGGATCGAGAGGAAGCACGGCTGCCGCCCATCCCTCTCGACGCACCACAACACCACTGTATAAGGCGCGCCGAGGCACCACTCGACCTCTTGATGCTACGAGTAGCGCTTCAACTCCACCTCCGCTGGCCGGGTGGCGCTACCACACCACTGCTGCTCACCGAGGTGGATCTCGAGAAATGGATTACAGCATGTCACCCATGAAACGACTTAAATACCCACGACGGGAGCAGAGGGGTCCAAATTAATTACCTTTTTTTTCTTTTTGAAGGAGGGTCGGGTTAATTACTACTTGTAACAAGTAAAAGGTAGGTGGCTGCTTGAAACATTAAATAGAGCTACGCCTTTCAAGGCACGAGATGCACGGTTGAAGATGCAGACTGTGCATGGGCGCCCATCCGTGTTTTAATTATTTATGGCACTCATTCAATAGAAGAATTTGTTTGATGCCGAAGCATGGTTCTACAGTCATCTTCCTCTCATGAAAGCAGCAAAATTTTCCACCGCACGCTGACAAATTAAGTCACTACAAGATTCAAGGTCAGGCTCCGCTTTGCAGATGATTCTCGCTGAAACGCCACGGACAAAAACCAATGAAGTGTGGTAGAGGCACGGCTTGTCACGCACTGCACACACGGTCCTCCCTTCGCATTGAATCAAGATCGTTCTACATGCCACACGGGCATGTAGAACAATTCGGTCTCACGTCGTCTCTTTGTGTTCCAAATGATTCCGCTGACTCTATCACCAGAGGAGGCACGGTATGTCGCACTGCAGAGGCATGACTGCTTTACGGGGTCACAATTGTCACGTGCACGGCATCAAGCGCCAAAGGCATGGTCATGGTATTACGAGAGTCACGCTAACCTTTGTCTTACGAGAGCCACGCAAGCATTCGCGGAGGCACGGAATGGCCTATATGAGAGATGTTGTTTTAAAAAGCTTATTTCCTTGTATTTAAAAGCACGACGCACAGTCCATAGTATGTTATTCGTGTGTGAACGCCACGTGACACCGCCTCGAAACCCAGGGTCCGACGGCTGCCTCCTCCAGTTGACGCGCCTCGCCAGAGCCCAAGGCCAGCTCCGCTATTTAAGCGTGACGGGTCTCAAACCGTAGCCACACCCTCTTCCCTCTCCGCCCGCCACTGTGCCATCCATTCCTCTTGCTGCTGTCCATCCTCGACCTCTCCGCCATGGCTGCGCAGGAGGACACTATCGCAGAACCCCGTGTCCATACATCGGAGGGGATCAAGCCCGGCGAGGATCCTCATCTCAGAAGTTCACTCGCTCCGCTTCTTTCCTTTTTTCTTTCCTTCGCTACTTGATTTAGTTGTGAAACATGAATAAGCTGACGGAATCTCAAACCCTAGCCACATCCCCTTCATCCTTTTATTCGCCCCGTGACATCCACTCCTCTTGTTGTTCTCTTTATCCGACACTCTCCGCCATGGCTGTGTAGGATGACACTACCTCCAGAGCCGTGACTAGACACATGAGGAGATCTCGGCCGGCGTGACTTCCTCATCTCGTAAGTTCACTCGCCTGCTTTCATTCATTTTTTCTTTATTTCGCCACCGGATTAGTTTTGAAACGTGAATCATTGTGGTGAACTTCATCCTAAGTTGATGATAGTGCGCCCTGCCATCAATCTGACACCTTCTATTTTGTGCAGGTGAAGAACCGTTGGGAGGCTACGGAAGCTCACCTCTTGAAGATCGTGGAGCTATGCACGAGGTTGTACCATCTTGTGGATGAGAAGATTAAGACGAAGCTCAAACCTGACTACGACAAGTTGAAGCTGGACACATAATGCTATGATAAAAGAGATCAAGGAACTTCGCGATCAGCCAATCGTGATAGCTGTATCAAGCAACCACAGTGGACTAAAAGTTTCTTATTTTGTCTTGCGTTACCTCGTAGTCAGTAACTTTGATAACAAACGTGTTTTGGTTTCCTGGGTCATCTTCCTTCCATGTTTATGGGTACAGATGTGAACATTAACGTAATGGCCGATTCGAGCGTTGTTTTTAAAAGCATGGGCGTGAAGTTTATGCAGCCAAGGTTCTTTGTACCAACTAGAGTCATGTCTTGTGCACACATGAAGGCGTGGACATTCATGCCTTTCTTTGTTTCAGTGTTTCGGGTCACAGGCACGGGCATGAAGCGCTCAAAGGCATGGTCGGTGGTATTACATAGAGTCACGCTAGCCTCGTGACTCTACTGACGGAGATGCACACGCTTAGCCCACGGAGATGAACCTTTGTCTTATGCATAGCCACGGGCGCTTACTCGTGAGGCACGGAATGACCTTTGTGAGCGACGCTATTTTAAAATCTTATTTCCTTGTATTTAAAAGCACGGACGTGAACTCCCTACGCATTAATGCTTCCAGATTGAGTTGCGCCACACTTCTTTCTTGATGTGTTACGATATTATGCGATATAAAAGACATGGACGTTCGTGGTTATCTCAGTATTTCATTGTTTCACAATGAAGCACGGCGCGCTTTTAAACAAAGCACAAGCACGCCTCGATTTGCGTAAACAGCACTGCCGTGGTTCTACAGACGCTATGTTCTAGGCTGTGCAGCATGTTTCACCCAAACGCTCACCACACGGTCATTTAACATACGTAGGAATTGCTCGTAGTGATAATAGACGAGCCTTACATGTACAAGAGGCATGAGGAGGCATATTGATTAACATCATCGAAATGAATCACATTATACATGCGCACGATATAGATAGATGCACAAAAGTGGACTACAAGAGATAAACTAAGTTGGTAATAGTGAACACACAAGAAATAGAAGTCCCGATCATGACAGATCGACCGGGTCACTAAAAACTCAAAAGTAGTAAAAGTCAATGCTAGGTGGCTGCATGAAACATCAAATAGAGCCACCACTTTGATGGTACGAGCCATCTTGTATTTGCAGCACCAGGCACGGACGCCGCCTCCGAGATTTAATTATTTAACGCACACATTCACAAAGCATGCCTGTCTTTGTGGATCTGTTTGACGCCGAAGCACGGTTCTACAGTCATCTTGCCTCTACAAGTGGCAAAATTTTCCAGGGCACGCTGAGAATTAAGTCACTAGAAGATTCAAGGCCGCGGCTCTCGATTTGCGTGATGATTCTGTAAACACAAACAAAACCAAGTGAAGTCATGGCGAAGCACTGTTCTACATGCCACACAGCACGGCCGTGATTCCACAAATCATACCTGTTTGGTCCATCACAAAGTAAGTGTCGTGGCAGTGATAACAGACGCACAGCCTTGATGCACAAGAGGCACGAGCGCTCAGATTGTAAAATATTTCAGCTAACAAGTTATTTGGAGAGGCACGACCGTCACATCACACGGATCTGCTGTTCCGTGTGATTTTATTCGCCGCCTATTCACAAATGGAAATCCAAACTTACGACGGTGCACAAAAACGTGAAAACTTGTTAGTTTTTTGAGCTTCGAGTTGCTTCCCGATCAAGAGCACAAAACAAGTTCCCGACAACCTCACTGCATGCTGCATAAAGTACAAGCTGGAAATCCAAACTAGAAAGCACACAACAACACCGATCCGTGATAGTCGACAACCGCTTTCAACATTCGCAAGTCAATGGATCCGCAAATCCATGATTGACACCGGTTTGTCCAAAGGTGTACTTTTAAATCCAAGTTCATATGCCTACAATACCGACAATATAAGACGAGCACGCCTAGAAGCCTTGTTGCCCCATTGAAGCACCTCTTCTTGACGCTTATAAAATCCTTCAAAGGATGTTGTCCGGGGAGAGAAACTTAAGCCTCATAGTCTCTAACCTTTGCATTCAGAATAAAGAACGCTGCAAATTCAATGTTTTTGTTGCAAAGGTACTTCCAAATACATTATCTTCGACGAATGTCATGCTGTTTGAGAAACACCTGTGCTTGTGGTGCCACTTGTTTGTTACACCTTCCTCACGATGCATCCTCCCTCGAAGTGCATAAAGAGTGAGAATACTTGAGGACTACAAGGGAAAGAGAGGCCTCAATATAGTACACTATGCATTGTTTGTGCTTTCAATGCGCTCGATATCATTTTACCTCGATAAACAAGTTCTCCGTGTTAGGAAAGCATCTCATCAAGGCAACAACCTTGTTCAGATTTAATAACATGTGGATAAGCAGGTTCTTCACAGATTGAACCGCCATTGATAGGCTGACTACAGACAAAGCCTCGCACTCAAGCACATATCATAAAACTAGATGGATAAAAGTTTACATGGCATGAAACTCGGTAGTGGAACGAATGCAACTAAAGAGTATAGTGCAAAAGGTGAGTACCTCGATAATCAGAGAGCCAAAACAATCTTGGATTCAAGAAACTTTCGTAAAAATTGCCCAGACACTGAAGTTTAGGTGTAGAGAAGACAGTTATCTGCAACTGCCGCTCGGATATCGTGAATCACTGCTTAAGTGAGGGCGATCCTCAACAACGAAGTTCACCATTCTCACAAAGGATACAAATGAGTTCAACTTTGGCTGAGTTTATTCTAATGCAGTGGTCCAGGTTATTGCAAACAAGCAGGAGCCACTCGAGGGTAGGGCAACCATGGTTGATTATGCTTTGCAGTGAGACGTCTGATATATCAACCTCCAAAAACGAAAGCCTCTTAAGCAGTGGAAGTTTGAACGATTGTGCATACTCATCAGGTATCTGGCAAAGAGTAAATGTGACGGTGTGCAGCGAGGAAAACAACAACGTTGAAGTCGGTGGAAGCAGGCCGGACTAAATGAATTCATGCGGTAGTGTGATTGTTTTTCCCATTTAAACGCGGGAGCATGTAGTAGAACTCGAGAACCTGCAGATTCTTCTGGCCTTGGGGATTGAAGCCAAAGCGCCGATCGTGAGAGGGTCTGCAGTGGAGGTAGCACGCGGGAATGCAGAGGCGATGAACTGCGCCCCCATGGCCGGAGAGGATGGCTTCCGGAAGGCATGAACCACCAATGTCAGGCTGAAAATTGCACCGAGTTCCAAAATATCTAAAGCGAATGACATCCTTGCTGGGGAGCATCGAGGCAACGTCGATATGAACTGTTTCTAGAGGCTTAAAAAGACGGCCGACAGGGATCTCAGTGCAGTCAAGATTCAGAGGAGCGGCGCGCCACATAGGGCGCCACCGACGTGCGAGGATTTGAATGCGGATGCCCTCCTTAGTGGGCAGACGGGAAATGATCTCACCGAGGACACCGTCCGGAGGTCGCTGATGCGTCCGGCAAGTCTCTGCTTCCAACCACCGAGTAGGCCCGCGCCGCTTCGCCGCTACCGCCATGCCGCCAGAGGACGGCCCGGTGGCCTCAACTCGCTTTCTTGTTGCTCGAGGCACTGGCCGGATCTCCATCCCGCCTCCGTTGCCGGATTTCGCGAACCGCGAGCACCGCTATATGTGGCGGATCTAGAAAAACTACTAGGTCTTCACCGCGGCAGATCTGCATGTAGGAGGAAAGGAGGGAGGGACGCCACCAATTGGACGACAACTATAAATTATATTTTTCCTTCACTGCGTAGAAAACAAAGAACGGTCATTTTCCTTCACTATTGTGTAAGAAAACATACACATCCACGTGTGGAAAGCCCAAGAAAGCATGGTGTGGTATTATATAGATTCATGTTCGCTGGGTTTGTATTCAATGATTCTACCAACTCTGCTCGCACGGAGAGGCAATGATGTTTGTTCATAGGCACGAAGCATGCAATGCTCAAGGCATGGTCCGTGGTATTACATAGAATCATGCTCGCCTGTGACTCGCATCGTACGGAGATGCACAGGGTCTCAGCCCATAGAACTGAACCTTTGTGTTACGTAACAGCCACGCGCGCTTACTCGTGAGGCATGGAATGGCCTACGCCGTAGATGACAATTTTGTATTTAAAAGCTCGGACGTGAATTCCATAAGGACACGGCTCCATATTGAGTCGGTAACACTTCTTTCTTGATTCTCGTATATTATTCGATAAAGGCGTGGGCGTTCGTGCATATACGTGTTTGTAGGTCGCAAGCATGGGCATAAAGCGCTTAAAGGCATGGTGAGCTATTATATACATCACGCACAAATATTTTTGTTTGTATTCGAATGGCTCGGTGGACTCGGTCGAAGAAGAGCACGCACATAGCGACCACGCAGGCATGGGCACGTATGTGCGTTTATTACGGAAACCTAACAGAATCGGGTTTATATCACTAGTAGAAAAGGGTCAAGCGTGAAGCACATTAGTGCGGTTCCAACGGCTAGCGGGCCACTTTCATTAGTACCGGTTCGTGGCGAACCTTTAGCACCGGTTCGTGCCACGAACCAGTACTAATGAGTGGTGGCAGGATGATGTCGACTGGGGCCCTTCCAGGCCCTTTAGTACCGGTTCTTAGCACGAACCGGTACTAAAGTCTTCCTATAAACCCTTCGTCCACCGAGCTCGCTCTGTTCTTCCCCTTCGCCTCTCCTCTCTGTTCTTCCTCTCTTCCTCTCGAGCTCATCACACATTTTGCCCAAAATTTGTCAAGATTTGAAGGCCCCGTCCATTCAAATGATCACAAAGGTTAGCAACTTTGTCCTTTCATCTCTCATTGCTAGATTAGCTCTTGCAATGCTTTATATAGTGATTAATTTGTGAGTTTAGTAATTTGGGAGGAAATATATATATGTGCTAGTATTTGATTTATATGCAATTTGAGGTCAAAATAACACTCAGTTTGCATATGTAGGTGTGGTTTACTTAGTGCCTTCTAAATCTCCGGTCGTAACCCCGTCGTCTACGCATCTATCCGTCGCTGGCACCACCTTGTGGTGAGCCTCTTGTTCATGAAATTTTATATAAAAATTGATGTTTGTGTGATTTGGATATATAGTTACTCATATAATTATCTTACCCATACGTTGTTTGTTATACATATAGTGCCATGGTTTTGATATCCGCCCCGCGGCCCTCGCCCTT
>JAHIAM010004237.1:0-57359 GCA_021605205.1 Aegilops longissima | reverse complement strand
AGGGCCCGCTCTTTCCACAGCGCCATGAGCGCTGCGCCTCGGCGGATTCCGCCCTTCCCTTATCGGCCTTCGGAGCCATAGGGAGTCGTGGTGAAGGAAGCCGACGGCGTGGGTGACACCGGCGGCAGTGGAGGGGGCGGAGCGTCGCTCTCTGCGGGCTCGAGAAGGAAGGGGAAGCGGCGGGGTTTTCGATGTGACAGCGAGGGCAAGTGGGCGTCCTGCCCGGTTTCCCGCTTATAAAGGGAGAGGGGCGGGCGTTCGATTTTTCCCATTAAAAAAGCCCCACGATCTCCCCACGACGCCACGTCCGGCGCATGCCGTTCGTGGGAGGCGTGGTGGGTCCAAACAAATAACGGCGTAATCAAGACCACGCTACGCAGTGCCTGTTTTTGGGCCTGGCCCAACAGAGCTTAGCGCCGTGTGTGGCCCAGCCGGGGCTCCTGCCGGTGTACTAGGTAGGGGTACCCTAGTACCCCGAACTTCGTCTGCGGACAGTTGCAGCGCCCGTGGCGGGCCGGCCCGATAACCGCCAAGATCCTCGGTAGCTCCTTGGAGCCATTCAAGAACAAAGCAGCCAAGATCCCGGCAAGAGGAGCTTGCGGGAAAACCACTCAGGCGCAAAAAACAAGGTCCCGGCAAGAGGAGCTTGCCGGAAGGCTTGGCGGCGCTGAACCCCAAAGCGCGACAAGGTTCCCGCCCAGGCAAGGCGCTTGCCGGGCGGGCGACCTCTCTTCATCTCCGCTCCAGCTCACCCGCCAGCGTGTCACCACGGGCTCTCCCAAGCTGGCGTGTCGGCGGGCTGTGCAGCCAGCGGGGAGTAGCGACAGACGGCAGCGACAAGCCACCATCGTGGCGGACGGAGGCGCCTTAACGGTCCTGTTACCTTTGTTCGGCGACCGAGGCGGGCATTGATGACTCTTGTCCCTTGCCGTCAGAGTTAGGTATAGATTACTGTACACTGTACAAAGCGGTGTACCAACCTATGTTTTTACCATTGTAACCTTGTCTACTTGCCACATGTGGTAACACCTTGTGCCTATAAAAGGAGGCCCAAGGGCAACGTAGGGGAGGTTCGGCTGGTTTTCCAGTCCAGCTCCAGCTTAGTTCATCACACTCAGGCTAGGTCTTGTAGCCAGCATTGCTCCCTAGCAAGAACACAAGATAATCCACAAAGCAGCAGTAGGAGTATTATCTCTCCGGAGAGCTCCGAAGCTGGGTAAATCCGCTTGTGTGCATCGCCTCGATCCGCTCTTTGCGCAATCTCCGCCCCCCTCCGAACCACAAGGGACCCAGGTCCCATAGGTGCTCGTGGGGCATGATCAGCTCACCCCCAACATATGTCAATATTAAACTTTTGTTTTGAATCTTATGGATCTGAACATTCATACCACAATAAAGATTATTACATGGATAAATATGTTAGGTAGCATTCCACATCAAAACTTCTGTTTTTATCATTTAACTACTCGAGGACGAGTAGGAATTAAGGTTGGGGATGCTTGATACGTCTCCAACGTATCTATAAATTTTTTATTGTTCCACGCTATTATATTATCTATTTTGGATGTTTTATATGCATTAATATGCTTTTTTATATTATTTTTGGGACCAACCTATTAACCTAGAGCCCAATGCCAATTTTTGGTTTTTCCTTGTTTTTGAGTTTCGCAGAAAAGGAATATCAAACGGAGTCCAAAAGGAATGAAACCTTCGCGGTGATTTTTCTTGGACCAGAAAACAACCAGGAGACTTGGAGATGAAGTCGGAGGAGCAACGAGGCGGCCACAAGGAAGGAGGGTGCGCCCCCCACCCTTGTGCCCCCCCCCCCCCCCGTGACCCTCCTGGCCTAATTATTTCGCCTATATATTCCCAAATATCCCCAAACCACTAGAGGCATCCACGAAAAGACTTTTCCACCGCCGCAACCTTCTATACCCGTAAGATCCCATCTAGGGACCTTTTATGGCACCCTGCCGAAGGGGGATTTGATCAAGGAGGGCTTATTCATCAACTCTATTGCCCTTCTGATGAAGCGTGAGTAGTTTAACACAGACCTACAGGTCCATAGCTAGTAGCTAGATGGCTTCTTCTCTCTCTCTCTCTTTGATTCTCAATACCATGTTCTCCTCGATGTTCTTGAAGATCTATCCGATTTAATACTTTTTTGCGGTGTGTTTGCTGAGATCCGATGAATTGTGGATTTCTGATCAACTTATCTATGAATATTATTTGAATCTTCCCTCAATTCTTTTATGCATGGTTTGATATCTTTGTAATTCTCTTCGAACTATCGGTTTGGTTTGGCCAACTAGATTGATTTTTTGCAATGGGAGAAGTGCTTAGCTTTGGGTTCAATCTTACGGTGTCCTTTCCTAGTGACAGTAGGGGCAGCAAGGCACGTATTGTATTGTTGCCATCGAGGATAAAAACATGGGGTTTTCATCATATTGCTTGAGTTAATTCCTGTACATCATGTCATCTTACTTAATGTGTTACTCTGTTCTTCATGAACTTAATACTCTAGATGCAGGCAGGAGTCGGTCGATGTGTGGAGTAATAGTAGTAGATGCAGAATCGTTTTGGTCTACATGACACGGACGTGATGCCTATATTCATGATCATTGCCTTAGATATCGTCATAACTTTGTGTTTTTCCATCAATTGCTTGTCAGTAATTTGTTCACCCACCGTATTATTTGCTATCTTGAGAGAAGCCTCTCATGAAACCTATGGCTCCCGGGTCTATTTTCCATCATATAAGTTTCTATTTTCTATCATATGAGTTTCCGATCTACTATTTTGCAATCTTTTACTTTCCAATCTATAAACCAAAAATACCAAAAATATTTACTTTACCGTTTATCTATCTCTATCAGACCTCACTTTTGCAAGTAACCATGAAGGGATTGACAACCCATTTATTGCGTTTGGTGCAAGTTTTTTGATTGTTTGTGCAGGTATTAGGTGATTTGTGCGTTGTCTCCTACTGGATTGATACCTTGGCTCTCAAACTGAGGGAAATACTTATCTCTACTTTGCTGCATCACCCTTTCCTTTTCAAGGGAAAAACCAACGCAGGCTCAACAAGTAGCAACGCACTTCTCTGCTTTGGGTTCAAGCTTATCAGGCCAAAGTTGTTTGACATAAGCATCGCATCCTCAAACTTTAAGAAACGACAGCTTAGGTTTCTTGCCAAACCATAGTTCAGACGGTGTCGTCTCAACGGATTTAGTCGGTGCCCTATTTAACGTGAATGTGTTGGGGAACGTAGTAATAATTAAAAAATTTCCTACGTGTCACCAAGATCAATGTAGGAGATGCTAGCAACGAGAGAGAGAGAGAGAGAGAGAGAGAGAGAGAGAGAGAGAGAGAGATCTTCATACCCTTGAAGATCGCTAAGCGGAAGCGTTACAAGAACGCGGTTGATGGAGTCGTACTCGCGGCGATTCAAATTGTGGAAGATCCGATCCAGTGCCGAACGGATGGCGCCTCCGCGTTCAACACACGTACAGCCCGGGGACGTCTCCTCCTTCTTGATCCAGCAAGGGGAGTGGAGAAGTTGAGGGAAAGCTCCGGCAGCACGAAGGCTTGGTGGTGGAGCTCGTGGTTCTCCGGCAGGGCTTCGCCAAGCACTATGGAGGAGGAGGAGATGTTGGAGGAGGAGAGGGCTGCGCCAGGGAAGGGGTGCGGCTGCCCTCTCTCTCCCTCACTATATATAGGGGGAAGGGGGTGGAGGAGGCGCCCTAGGGTTGCCTAGGGGAGGGGCGGCGGCCACAGGGGAAACCCTATATGGGTTTGGGCGCCCCCACCCCTAGGAAAGTTGCCCCCCAAGCCGGAGGGGAGGCTGCCCTAGGGGAGGCGCCCCTACCTCTCCAGGTTACGTGAGAGGGGTTGGGAGGGGCGCACAGCCCCTTAGTGGGCTGGTGTGCCCCCTCCCTTGGCCCATAAGGCACCCCAACGCTTGCCGGGGCCTCCGAAACACCTTTCGGTCATGCTGGTCGTCACCCGGTACTCCCAGAACAATTCCGGACTCCAATACCCTTCATCCAATATATCGATCTTCACCTCTAGACCACTCCGGAGTTCCTCGTCACGTCCGGGATCTCATCCGGGACTCCGAACAACCTTCGGTAACCATATACTATTTCCCATAACAACTCTAGCGTCACCGAACCTTAAGTGTGTAGACCCTACGGGTTCGGGAACCATGTAGACATGACCGAGATGTTCTCCGGCCAATAACCAACAGTGGGATCTGGATACCCATGTTGGCTCCCACATGTTCCACGATGATCTCATCGGATGAACCACGATGTCGGGGATTCAATCAATCACGTATACAATTCCCTTTGTCTATCGATATGCTACTTGCCCGAGATACGATCGTCGGTATCCCTATACCTTGTTCAATCTCGTCACCGGCAAGTATCTTTACTCGTTCCGTAACGCATGATCCCGTGGCTAACTCATTAGTCACATTGAGCTCATTATGATGATGCATTACCGAGTGGGCCTAGAGATACCTCTCCGTCATACGGAGTGACAAATCCCAGTCTCGATTCGTGCCAACCCAACAGACACTTTCGGAGATACCTGTAGTGCACCTTTATAGCCACCCGATTCGTTGTGGCGTTTGGTACACCAAAGCATTCCTACGGTATCCGGGAGTTGCACAATCTCATGGTCTAAGGAAATGATACTTGACATTAGAAAAGCTCTTAGCAAGCGAACTACGATCTTGTGCTATGCTTAGGATTGGGTCTTGTCCAACACCTCATTCTCCTAATGATGTGATCCGTTATCAATGACATCCAATGTCCATGGTCGAAACCATAACCATCTATTGATCAACGAGCTAGTCAACTAGAGGCTTACTAGGGACATGTTGTGGTCTATGTATTCACACATGTATTACGGTTCCATTAATACAATTATAGCATGAACAATAGACAATTATCATGAACAAGGAAATACAATAATAACCATTTTATTATTGCCTCTAGGGCATATTTCCAACAGTCTCCCACTTGCACTAGAGTCAATAATCTAGTTCACATCACTATGTGATTGTAATGAATCCAACACCCATGGGGTTTGTTCATATCTCGCCAGAGAGAGGTTATTGGTCAACGGGTCCGAACCTTTCAGATCCGTGTGTGCTTTACAAATCTCTATGTCATCTTGTAGATGCAGCTACGACGCGCTACTTGGAGCTATTCCAAATAACTGCTCTACTATACGAATTCGGTTTACTACTAAGAGTCATCCGGATTAGTGTCAAAGTTTGCATCGACGTAACCCTTTACGACGAACTCTTTTACCACCTCCATAATCGAGAAAATTCCTTAGTCCACTAGTTACTAAGGATAAGTTCGACCGTTGTCATGTGATCCATTCTGGATCACTCTTGTACCCTTATGAGTGACTCATGGCAAGGCACACTTCAGTGCGGTACACAAACATAGCATATTGTAGAGCCTACGTCTAAAGCATAGGGATGACCTTCGTCCTTTTCCTGTCTTCAGTCGTGGTCAGGTCTTGAGTCTTACTCAATACTCACACCTTGTAACACAACCAAGAACTCCTTCTTTGCTGATCTATTTTGAACTCCTTCAAAATCTTGTCATGGTATGTATTCATTTGAAAGTACTATTAAGCGTTTTTGATCTATCCTTATAGATCTTGATGCTCAATGTTCAAGTAGCTTAATCCAGGTTTTCCATTGAAAAACACTTTAAAAAAAACCATGTATGCTTTCCGGAAATTCTACATCATTTCTGATCAACAATATGTTAACAACATATACTCATCAAAAATTCTATAGTGCTCCCACTCACTTCTTCGGAAATACAAGTTTCTCATAAACTTTGTATAAACCCAAAATCTTTGATCATCTCATCAAAGCGTACATTCCAACTCCGAGATGCTTACTCCAGTCCTTAGAAGGATTGCTGGAGCTTTGCATAATTGTTAGCATCTTTCAGGATTGACAAAACCTTCTGGTTGTATCACATACAACCTTTCCTCAAGAAAATCATCGAGGAAACAATGTTTTGACATCCTATCTGCAAGGTTTCATAAATAATGCAGTAACTGCTAATATAATTCCAACAGACTCTTAGCATCGCTACGAGTGAGAAAGTCTCATCGTAGTCAACTCCTTAAACTTGTCGGAAAACATCTTAACGACAAGTCGAGCTTTCTTAATGGTGACACTTACCATCATTGTCCGTCTTCCTTTTAAAATCCATCTGCACCCAACAGCCTTACGACCATCAAGTAGTTCTTCCAAAGTCTATACTTTGTTTTTATACATGGATCCTCTCTCGGATTTTATGGCCTCGAGCCATTCGTCGGAATCCGGGCCCACCATCGTTTCTTCATAGCTCGTAGGTTCATTGTTGTCTAGCAACATGACTTCCAAGACAGGATTATGTACCTCTCTGAAGTAGTACGCATCCTTGTCGACCTACGAGGTTTGGTACTGACTTGATCCGAAGTTTCATGATCACTATCATAAGCTTCCACTTCAATTGGTGTAGGTGCCACAGGAACAACTTCATGTGCCCTGCTTCACACTAGTTGAAGTGACGGTTCAATAACCTCATCAAGTCTCCACCATCCTCCCACTCAATTCTTTCGAGAGAAACTTTTCCTCGAGAAAGGACCCGTTTCTAGAAACAATCACTTTTGCTCCCGGATCTGAAATAGGAGGTATACCCAACTGTTTTAGGTATTCTATGAAGATGCATTTACCGCTTTGGGTTCGAGCTTATCAGCCTGAAACTTTTTCACATAAGCATCGCATCCCCAAACTTTTAAGAAACGACAGCTTAGGTTTCTCTAAACCATAGTTCATACGGTGTCGTCTCAACGGAATTGCGTGGTGCCCTATTTAAAGTAAATGCGGTTCTCTCTTATGCCTAACCCAAAAACGATAGTGGTAATTCGATAAGAGACATCATGGTATGTGATACGTCTCCAAATTATCCATAATTTTTTATTGTTCCATGCTATTATATTACCCCTTTTGGATGTTTATGGGCTTTATTTTACACATTTATATCATTTTTGGGACTAACCTACTAACCGGAGGCCCAGCCCATATTGCTGTTTTTTTGCCTATTTCAGTATTTCGAAGAAAAGGAATATCAAACAGAGTCCAAACGGAATGACACCTTCCGGAGCGTGATTTTTGGAACAAACGTGATCCAGAGGACTTGGAGTGCAAGTCAAGAAGCAGCCGAGGCCTCCACGAGATAGGAGGGCCCCCCCCCCATAGGGCGTGCTCCCCTGTCTCGTGGGCCCCTCAGGCGGCCACCGACGTACTTCTTCCTCCTATATATACCTACGTACCCCGAAAACATCCAGGGGCACCACGAAACACAATTTCCACCGCCGTAACCTTCTGTATCCGCGAGATCTCATCTTGGAGCCCTTGCCGACACTCTGCCGGAGGGGGAGGAGGGCCTCTACATCAACATCCTTGCCCCTCCGATGAGTTGTGAGTAGTTTACCACAGACCTACGGATCCATAGTTATTAGCTAGATGGCTTCTTCTCTCTTTTTGGATCTCAATACAATGTTCTCCCCCTCTCTTGTGGAGATCTATTCGATGTAAACTCTTTTTGCGGTGTGTTTGTCGAGATCCGATGAATTGTGGGTTTATGATCAAGTTTATCTATGAATAATATTTGAATCTTCTCTGAATTCTTTTATGTATGATTAAGTTATCTTTGCAAGTCTTTTCGAATTATCAGTTTAGTTTGGCCTACTAGGTTGGTCTTTCTTGCCATGGGAGAAGTGCTTAGCTTTGGGTTCAATCTTGCGGTGTCCTTACCCAGTGACAGAAAGGGTTGCAAGGCACGTATTGTATTGTTGCCATCGAGGATAACAAGATGGGGTTTATATCATATTGTATGAGTTTATCCCTCTACATCATGTCATCTTGCTTAATGCGTTACTCTGTTCTTATGAACTTAATACTCTAGATGCATGCTGGATAGCGGTCGATGTGTGGAGTAATAGTAGTAGATGCAGGCAGGAGTTGGTCTACTTGTTATGGACGTGATGCCTATATACATGATCATGCCTAGATAATCTCATAACTATGCGCTTTTCTATCAATTGCTCGACAGTAATTCGTTCACCCACCGTAATACTTATGCTATCTTGAGAGAAGCCACTAGTGAAACCTATGGCCCCCGGGTCTATCTCTTATCATATTTGCCCCCAATCTACTTTTATTTGCATCTTTACTTTTTGCATCTATACTATAAAATACCAAAAATATATTTATCTTATCTTACTATCTTTATTAGATCTCACTTTACATGAAGTGGCCGTGAAGGGATTGAAAACCCTTTATTGCGTTGGTTGCAGTTCTCGCTTGTTTGTGTAGGTTCGTGGGACTTTTGAGAAGCCTCCTACTGGATTGATACCTTGGTTCTCAAAACTGAGGGAAATACTTACGCTACACTTGCTGCATCACCCTCTCCTCTTTGAGGAAAACCAACGCAAGCTCAAGACGTAGCAAGAAGGATTTCTGGCGCCGTTGCCGGGGAGGTCTTCGCTCAAGTCAAGACATCCCAAGTACCCATCACAAACCCATCTCCCTCGCATTTACATTATTTGCCATCTGCCTCTCATTTTCTTGTCCCCCACTTCACCCTTGCCGTTTTATTCGCCCTCTCTTTCCCAATCTCCTCCTCTCTGTTCGCTTGCCTTCTTTTGTGTGCTTGTTTGCTTGTTTGCTTGTTTGACCTTATGGCTGCGCCTAAGGGTCCTGACCACCTTCTCAGAAGGATGGATGAGATTGAATCAAATATTAGAAGCTTTATGAATTTGCAATTTGAGCATAATAATTTCTTTAGAAAAGAGCTTAAGGAACAAAAAAGATTTTGGGGTTTATGAACAAAGAGCTTGATGATATGAATAAAGAATTATTTGGTGTTAACGCTCAAATTACCCAGCTTGAAAATGCTATAGCCAAAATTTCTGACAAGCAAGCCACCTTAGTCAATAAGATGGCCGCTAAACCAGAAACATTACATGAAAATAATGATGAGGATCTTAAAGTTATTGATGCGTCTCCGATTAGATCTATGTTTTGCGATATGAATTTTGATGATTATGGGACTGATGATGAATCAACTTTGCCTAGAAGGCGTCTCAAGAATTCGGAGTCTTTAGATCTTAATGTTAAATTTGGTAAAAGTGAGATTGGAGAATCCTCAACTTCTAATAATATTGAACCTACTATCTCGGATTTCAAGGAATTTGATTATGATAATTGCTCTATAAAAGGTTGTATTTCCTTGTTGCAATCTTTTGTTAATTCTCCTCATGCTTATAGTCAAAACAAAGCTTTTACCAAGCATATTGTTGATGCCTTGATGCAATCTTATGATGAAAAACTTAATTTGGAAGTTTCTATACCTAGAAAACTTAATGATGAGTGGGAACCTACTATAAAGATTCGGAAATGTTAACGCCCACACGTGTGGGCATTTGCACATCGCCCACACGCCTCCATCACCACTCATTTTGCCACGTATGAATAGATGACATCAGCAGAATTTTTTTGGTTTTCGGCTTAAAAATGTTGTATCTCCTAAATAAAAAAGCGAACTAAAAATCCCTTTTCACCATTAAATCCGTCTCGACGAGATCTTCAAAACTAGACCCCATGTTGATATGTTTCGACGAATTTTTTTGCCAGAAGTTGCCACGATGTTTACACTGCAGTTGCCATAGGGCTTAAACTAAAGTTGCCATGTGGCAATTTTAGTTTGTAGATCATGGCAATTTTAGTATTTTGATGATGGCAACTCCAGTACTTTGACCATGAAAATTATTTTTTGTATGAACCATGGCAATTTTACGTGCATGTATCATGGCAATTTTAGTTTATGGTTCATGGCAAGTCTAGTTTCTTAATTCCCCATTTTATAAATGTCAAAATTTACTTTTAAATGTAGAAGAAAATAGCTGAAACATATCATGGCAACTTCAGTGTAAACATCATGGCAATTCATATGCAATAGACATGGCAACTTTTAATCCAAATTTTTTTTCATCAAAACATATCAACATGTGATCTAGTTTCGAAGATCTCATCGCGAGGGATTTAATGGTGAAAACGGATTTTCAATCGGATTTTTCGTTTAAGAGATAAAACATTTTAAAAACTGAAAATCCAAAAAGATTCCTGCATGCATGCATGCGATGACGTGGCAATCTGTTTACATTAGAGACGTGTGGTGCGTCTCCCTTCCTGCCACACGTGTGGCAGTTAGCGCGACCCTAAAGATTAGAATTAAAGATTATGAGTGTTTTGCTTTGTGTGATTTGGGTGCTAGTGTTTCCACAATCCCGAAAACTTTATGTGATATTCTAGGTTTCCATGATACTGATGATTGTTCTTTAAATTTGCACCTTGCGGATTCCACCATTAAAAAGCATATGGGAAGGATCAATGATGTTCTTATTGTTGCAAATAGAAATTTGGTGTCCGTAGATTTTATCATTCTTGATATAGATTGCAATCTTTCTTGCCCTATTATTCTTGGTAGACCTTTCCTTAGAACGATTGGTGCGATTATTGATATGAAGGAAGGGAATATTAGATTCCAATTTCCATTAAAGAAAGCCATGGAGCACTTTCCAAGAAAGAAAGTTAAATTACCTTATGAATCTATCATGCGTGCTACTTATGACTTTAGTGCCAAAGATGGCACTCGTTAGATCTATCCTCACTTTTATGCCTAGCTAGGGGCGTTAAACGACAGCGCTAGTTGGGAGCCAACCCAATTTTCTTTATGTTTTTTGTTTTTGTTTCTGTTTAGGAATAAATAATCCATCTGCCTTCTGTTTAGATGTGGTTTTATGTTTTAATTAGTGTTTGTGCCAAGTTAAACCTATAGGATCTTCATGGATGATAGTTATTTGATCTTGCTGTAATTTCCAGAAACTTTCGGCTCACGGAAACAATTGTTAAAAATCACCATAACGTGATAAAATAGTGATTCCAATTGCTACTGATCAATAAACAAATTGCCTAGGTCGTCCTATTTTATCTGATTTTTTTAAGTTCCAGAAGTTTGTGTTAGTTACAGATTACTACAGACTGTTCTGTTTTTGACAGATTCTGTTTTTCGTGTGTTGTTTGCTTATTTTGATTAATCTATGGCCAATAAAATAGTTTATAATCCATAGAGAAGTTGGAATACAGTAGGATTAACACCAAATTAAATAAATAATGAGTTCATTGCAGTACCTTATGTGGTGGTTTTGTTTTCTTTCACTAACGGAGCTTATAAGATTTCCTGTTGAGTTTTGTGTTGTGAAGTTTTCAAGTTTTGGGTAAAGCTTTTATGGACTATGGAATAATGGGTGGCAAGAGCCTAAGATTGGGGATGCCCAAGGCACCCCAAGATATTCAAGAATAACCAAAGTTAAGCTTGGGGATGCCCCGGAAGGCATCCCTCTTTAAATCTTCGTTCATTGGTAACTTTACTTGGAGCTATATTTTATTCACCACATGATAAGTGTTTTGCTTGGAGCGTCGTGTATTATATTAGTCTTTGCTTTTTAGTTTACCACAATCATCCTTTTTGTACACACCTTTCGGGAGAAGCCCATTTGATTAGAATTTGCTAGAATACTCTATGTGCTTCACTTATATCTTTTGAGCTTGATAGTTTTTGCTCTAGTGCTTCACTTATATCTTTTAGAGCACGGCGGTGTCTTAATTTTGAATAAATTGCTAGTCTCTCATGCTTCACTTATATTATTTTGAGAGTCTCTTAGAACAGCATGGTATTTTCTATGGTCATAAAGTTGGTCCTAGAATGATGAACATCCAAGTTGGGTACAATAAAAACTATCATAGAAAGTGAATTGGATGCTATGATCAACTTGATACTTGATAATTGTTTTGAGATATGGAGGTAGTGATATTAAAGTCATGCTAGTTGGGTGATTATGAATTTAAATAATGCTTGTGTTGAAGTTAGCAAGTCCCGTAGCATGCATGTATGGTTAAAGTTGTGTAACAAATTTGAAACATGAAGTGTACCTGGCTTGTGCATCCTTATGAGTGGCGGTCGGGGACGAGCGATGGTCTTTTTCTACCAATCTATCCCCCTAGGAGCATGCGCGTAGTACCTGATTTTTGATGACTTCTAAATTTTTGCAATAAGTATATGAGTTCTTTTGACTAATGTTGAGTCCATGGATTATACGCACTTTTACCTTTCCGCCTTTGCTAGCCTCTTCGGTACCGTGCATTGCCCTTTCTCACCTTGAGAGTTGGTGCAAACTTCGCCGGTGCATCCAAACCCCGTGATACGATACGCTCTATCACACATAAACCTCCCTATATCTTCCTCAAAACAGCCACCATACCTACCTATTATGGCATTTCCATAGCCATTCCAAGATATATTGCCATGCAACTTTCCACCGTTCCGTTCATCATCATCATGAGATACTTTATTTTTGTCATATTGACATTGCGTGATCATGTAGTTGACAACGTATTTGTGGCAAAGCCACCATGCATTATTTTTCATACATGTCACTCTTGATTCATTGCACCATCCTGTACATCACGGAGGCATTCATATAGAGTCATATCTTGTTCTAGTTTCGAGTTGTAATCCTTATGTTGTAATCAATAGAAGTGTGATGATCATCATTATTAGAGCATTGCCCAATCAATAAAAAAAGAGAAAGGCCAAAAAGAAAATAAAAAAAGAAAGACCCAAAAAAAGAAAATAAATAAAAAGGGCAATGTTGAGGATACAACTACGGAGTGTGAACCGCCCCGGAGGGGCCGGTTTACCTAAATGTGTGATCCAGCCCATATGGAGGCCTGGAGCCCAGGGAATTAAGATCCATACATGTAAACCGCCCTAGTATCAGTAACTTGTATTGTAAGACAAGAAAGGAGAAACCAAGCCGGACTCTTGTATGAGCCGGATTGGGACTCTATAGCCGCCGGGCGTTAACCCGTGTATATAAGGGGCGACCAGGCGAAGTTGGGGACAAGAGATTCGAGGCCAAGGCAAAGCTATTGCTCCCTAGTCGCCAATCATATCAATCACACCACAATCGGGCGTAGGTTTTACCTTCATCGAAGGGCGAACCAGTATAATTCCGTGTCTTGTGTCCGCATTAACCCCTCTAGGTTAACCCGTACGATGGCCCTGCGATTAAGTCCTTTCATGAGGACATCTGCCGTGACAATTCCACGACAGTTGGCGCCCACCGTGGGGCTATCGCACGATGGTTTGATGATCTTAGAGGGCAAGTTCGAGGGACTCGAAGGCTATGCAAATGGGCGGATGACTAAAAGTCGTCATGGCAAACTCTACATCGACGATGCGGACTGGGGCCCCGAGGCCGGCTCGGTTGAGTACGGGTACCGGGTCCCCTTTGGCGGTATACACGTGTTCATCGGCAAGATTGGCGAGTCAGGGCCTGGGCCGGACGTCTGCACCGACCTCGTCGAGGCGGCTCAGCGATCGAAGAAGAGTCCCGCCTCGCTAAACCGGCGGTCGCATGTTTTCGTGGGAGTCGTTCACGGAGGCTACGAGGACGGATCAGCATCCGTGACGAACCTGTGGTCTACTCGGGGACGAATCGTCGGCGGAAACCGAGTCTCTATACCAGCTACGAGAAGGCCGATCGGGGTAGTTCCGATGGGAGAGCATTCCGGACCCTTCGATCTACCCAACCGGTTGGGATCTTCATGGCCGGTACACGTGCAGTGCTTCACTCTTCGACCATGGCGCCCGGGTCGCCGGTTCAACAGCGGTGATGGCAGCCTGGGAAGGAGGCCCTGGGCGCCCGCCGGCTCAAGTTTTGTCAGAGCTTTTCGACGCGTTAGCTGTGCTCCTGGCGGAAGCTAATCCGCCGGATCAGGACCTTCACAACGCGGAGATTGCAAAGGTGAGGGAACAGATCACTAATGCTAAAGCGGACTTGGCAGCCGCGGACGAAAGGATGGCAGCGGAACGGGCCGCTTTGGATGCATTGAGCTTATAGGCTCGAGCCGACCAGAGCGCGTCGCAGGAAGTCATGAAAAGGAAGTACAGGTCCCGTTTACCTTCCGTTTTTGAGGGAAGGGAGCTTTTCAATACCCCAGGGGCAGGGACCAGTAATCCGCCGCCATTGGTAAACCGGCCGGAAGCACCTGGGACGGCCGCGCCGGTTCAGCCCCGTGTGATAGATCTACCTCGCCATCATACCGGCGCGCCCCAGACCGTGCAGACACCTCCGGGTCACTACTCCAACCCGATGGATAACCTCGTGGCGGCTGCGGCACGGTTAGAGGCAATTCCAATCGAAGGCGATTCACCACAGCGGTGAAACACGCCGGTTAAGGAGGAGCTCCTCAGGGCGGCCTTGGCTCGGCAAGAAGCGTGCTCAAATGCGGTCGAGATCGGATCCATTCCACCCCGCCCGAAGTCGGAGCTACAGCCGACGCGTCGATGAACCGGCCGTGTCGAGCAATGCGCGGCGTGGACCGCCTCGCGGCAACAATCCGCGGCGGCTTTGAAGATGCTCAAGTGGTAGTGGACGCGCCAGGCACGAGTAGGGCCGAGTTAGCAGCACAAGCGGAGGATCATCCGCCCGCGCCGGTTCGACCAACCATCTTCGAACCAGGGGTCACGTCCGGCTCTTTGGGGGTACCTTGCCTCGTCCCTGCTTTACGCAACGTGCGTTTGCCCAAGGACTTCAAGGGGCCGCGCAAGGTGCCGAATTATACCGCCGACTTGGCTCCAGAGGCATGGATAGAAAGCTACGAGATGGCCATGGAGATGCTGGACGTGGATGAAGCAGCATGTGCAAAGTACTTCACAATGATGCTGGAAGGTACTGCCCGAACTTGGTTGAAAAACTTGCCGCCCGACTCTATCAGCTCGTGGACACAGTTGAGAACCCGGTTCATCCAAAATTTCAAAGACACCTGTAAACAGCCCATGTCTGTGGTGGATCTGGCGGCCTGCGTCCAGGCGGACGGAGAATCTACAACCCATTGGGTGCGCCGTGTCTCGGAAGTTTTACATTCTTCGACCGATCAACCCTGGTTCCGCGATCATGACCTTGGAAGCCAATTGCGGTTCGAGCCATTGAAGCTGAAACTGGGTCGCATGAAGCGTTTTGTCATGACATGGGCACTCTAATGGGCGTTTTGGTAAAATACGCTGATTCGATAGTACCAAGGATCCTGAATCGTAAAATGATGAAGTGGGAAGGGAAAGCGAACGGCAATTCCGTGAGCCAGCAGCATCGGTCGGCGAGCAATGGAGGGCACAAGCGTTTAACGGCAACATGGGCTTTGTGGCCAACACCAACGCAGCAGGACAAGGGTCAGCGGCGCCGGGTAGGCAGTCAAACCGGGCGGTCATAACCGGATCGTTTGAACTTCATATTAAATCAACCTTGTCCGGCACGGGACGAAGGAGGTACCGCGAACCACCTTTGGAAGGATTGTTATATTATGCAGGAGTTTAAAACTCCAATTCTTTCCGGTATGATCAAGGGTCCGGCGGCGGTTCGAGGTCCGCTCCGGTTACGGCGGAGAAATTCGGCCGGGTTTCGTGGTAATCCGGGCGGGCAAGGCAATCGAAATAATCAAGGTAATCGAACAGTCGAGAACCAAGGGGCTACAATCAACAACAGCAGCGATCGGGTTATCGAGCAATCCAAAGCAGTTGAATGGCGGACGGTACCACGCCTTTACCACCAGCTTGGACCGACGAGATCGGAAACTTCGAGAGACGGGCGGTCGGTGTTGTTGAACTGCTGCGCCGCATTACCGCGCTGGTCCGAGCAGCCGATTGTGTGGAGCAGAGGACCATCCTCCCGGGTTTATAATCCGGTCGATTAGCTCGGTGGTGGCACCCTGTAGGCGGGTACAAGTTTACCAAGGTTCTTATGGATGGCGGAAGCAGATCAACATCCTGTACTACTGAACTTTCCGACGGATGGGGTTAACAGATAGGCATCTCGTGCCATCCAAGACGGTATTTCACGGAGTGGTGCACGGTAAGTCGGCATACCCGGTCGGTAAGATAGCCCTGAGGTAACCTTTGGAGATGAGCATGATTCCGCAATGTAAACGTTGACATTTGAGGTGGTGAAAATTCAAAGCCCTTACCACGCCTCTCTTTGGGCGGCCGGCTTTATGCTAAATTCATGGCACGGCCTGTTATGTTTACTTACAGCTGAAAATGCCGGGTCACAAAGGAACAATAACGGTTCATGGAGCCGCCGGATCGCTCTGAGTGCGAGGAAGGTGATGCGGCTTATGCAGAGTCGGTTTGTGCCACGGAGGAGTTAAAGTATTATAAGGATAATGTTGATCCGGCGGATATGACCCTTTGAAGAAGCCAACTACTGAGCATGATCCGGACTTGAAGTTCAAATCGGCGGCTGAGACGGTTGGTTGATTTTGTGCCCGCGAGTCATCCAAGCAGTTCACCATCGGTGCCAACCTGGATCCTAAATAGGAAAGCGCTCCATCGAAGTTCATCCGTGAGAATCGGGACATTTTGCATGGAAACCTTCCGACATGCCGTGTACCGAGGGAACTCGCTGAGCACACTCTTAATGTGGATCCAAATACAAACCGTAAAACAGTTTCTTCGCGGTTTAACGAGGAAAGGCGTAAGGCCATCGGAGAAGAAGTTGCTAGACTTTTGGCAGCAGGGTTTATCGTTGAAGTCTTTCACCCAGAGTGGCTTGCTAATCCGTGTTGGTCCTTAAGAAAATGGCACTTGGCGCATGTGCGTGGATTACACAGATCTTAACAAAGCTTGTCCAATGGATCCTTTCGCCCCCCGCATTGACCAGATCATTGATGCAACGGCGGGTTGTGAGCGCTTGAGCTTTACGATGCGTATTCTGGTTATCATCGATTAAGATGGCGGTTAAAGACCAGGAGAAGACGGCGTTTATCACCCCTTTTGGAGCCTTCTGCTATGTGTCCATGCCTTTTGGGCTCAAGAGTGCCCAAGCAACTTATCAGCGTTGCGTACAGAATTGTTTGCACGAACAGATCGGCCGTAATGTGCACGCCTATGTGGATGATATCGTGGTGAAATCAAGGCAGAAGGAGACATTGATTGAGGACTTAAAGGAAACCTTTGACAACTTGCGGGTGTACAAGATGATGCTCAACCCGCCAAGTCGTCTTCGGTGTTCCGCAGCAAATTGTTGGGTTTTCTCGTGTCCAACCGGGGGATTGAGGCTAATCCGGAGAAGATTACAGCTATCACCTCCTTAGCTAAGCCAAAGTGCATCAATGATGTTCAACGCTTGGCAGGCCGGATTGCTGCGCTAAGCCGGTTTATCAGTCGCCTAGGAGAGAAGGCTATCCTTTATACCGATCTGTCAAGAAGACGGATCAATTCATTTGGAGCTCACCGCTGATGAGGCTTTGGAGGATCTAATGCGGCGGTTAGCCAACCCGCTTGTTCTTGCTGCCCTATTGACGTGGAGCCGCTCTGTTATATGTGGCTGCTAATGCCGTGGCAGTGAGTGTGGCCATTGTGGTGGAACGCAAGGAGGCAGGGAAGGAGTATCCGGTTCAGCGCCGCTTACTACATCAGCGAGGTTCTCATCGAATCAAAACAAAGGTATCCACATTGGCAGAAGCTGGTATATGGAGTTTTTATGGCAAGCGGAAGCTGAAGCAATATTTCCAAGGGCACCCCATCACGGTGGTCAGCTCGGCCCTTTAGGCGATATCATCTTCGAACCGGAAGCAATGGCCGGATTGCTAAGTGGGCTATAGAGCTTGGGCATACGGTTTAAAGTATGTGCCCCGGACGGCCATAAAGTCTCAGGCACTTGTGGATTTCATTAATGATTGGACGGAGTTGCAAGCACCAGAGGAGAAGCCGGATCACACCTATTGGACCATCCATTTTGATGGGTCCAGGCAGTTGGAGGGCTCGGGGGCTGGAGTCGATTAACTTCCCCACGAGGTGACAAGTTCTGTTATGTTCTCCGTCTAATGTTCCCTTGTACTAACAATGCAGCTGAGTATGAAGCTTTGCTCCATGGTCTCCGGATGGCCAAGGAAATGAATCTTAGCCGGGTTAAATGCTTTGGTGACTCGGACTTGGTGGCCCAGCAAGTATCCGGTACTTGGGACTCAAAAGATCCACTCATGGCTGCATATCGTCGGGAAGTGGATGTTGTTGCAGGACATTTTAAAGGGTATCGTGGACCATGTGGATCGTCGGAAGAACGAGGCGGTGATGCTTTGAGCCGGCTGGGTTCCCAGCGTAACCGGGTCCCGCCTAACGTTTTTCTTGATGTGCTGCACAAACCGCCGCTTAAACTTCCCGATGAAGTTGATTTGGCTATCCTCGATCCGGAGGCTCACTTGGTGGCGGCCTTGCATATCATCCCGGATTGGGCGCCCCTTATTTGGCATACATGAACCGGGCGAAGTTACGGAGGATGAGACGTTGGCCCGGCAGATAGTTCGGCGGTCTAAGTCTATGACCATTGTTAATGGCGAGTTGCACCGTCGCAGCGGTGTCGAGGCGTTTCAGCGTTGTGTGTCCCCAAGAGGGCTGTGAGATATTGCGAGAGATTCATGAAGGGATTGTGGTCACCACGCCGTTCAAAGTCCCCGTGGCCAAAGCATTTCGCCATGGTTTCTATTGGTTGACCGCCCATGCTTGATGCGGAGGATTTGGTCGACGATGTGACGGTTGCCAAAAGTTCTCGAGCGTGCTCATGTGCCAGCCCAAGAGTTGAGGATGATTCCAATTACTTGGCCATTTGCGACTTGGGGTTGGATATGGTTGGACCTTTCAAAAGGTCCAAGGATAAGAAGACCCACCTGTTGGTGGCGGTGGATAAGTTTACCAAGTGGGTCGAGGCGGAGCTCGTTAGCAAGTGTGATGCAGCCACGGCGGTTCAGTTCATCAAACGGGTGATTTTCCGTTTGGGTTTCCACACAGATCATCACGGACAACGGCACCAATTTATCCAAGGGAGCTATGAAGGAATTTTGTGAACGAGAGCACATCCGCTTGATGTTTCTTCCAGAGCCCACCCACAATCCAATGGTCAAGCGGAACGAGCTAATCAGAAATTTTGAAGGTATCAAACCCGGCTTATGGTCCCTTTAGAGCGGACGCCGGGTTGTTGGGTGGAAGAGCTGCCATCAGTGATATGGAGTATAAACACTACCCCCAACCGATCCACTGGTTATACGCCGTTCTTCATGATCTATGGAGCGGAGGCGGTTCTTCCCAGTGATATCCGTCATGACTCGCCCCGAGTAGCAGCTTATGTTGAGGCAGATAGTGAGGCAGCACGGCAGGATGATTTGGATCGACTAGACGAAGAGCGTGATATGGCAGCAGCTCGCTCGGCGGTTTACCAGCAGGATCTTCGTCGGTATCACAGCCGGCGGGTTAAAACCAGAACCTTTCAGGAAGGAGACTTGGTGCTGCGGCTCATTCAAGATCAGAAAGATATGCACAAGCTATCCCCACCTTGGGAGGGGCCTTTTGTGGTCAGTAAGAATCTATACAACGGGTCCTACTATCTGATTGATGTTCGAGAGCGAAAAGACTCACGCACGTCAGAGGAGGAGACCAACAGGCCATGGAACATAGCTCATCTTCGGCCTTATTATACTTGAGCCATTGGCTCCATTTATGTACATATCACGACTGTATATATTATGAATAAAAGCAATAAACCGGATCCTCGGCTAAAGCGGGGTATCTGTTCTGTCTAAAAGACCGGTTTGGGTACATGGAGATGCTATTGTGAAGCGGCCTCCGGTTCAACCCTTAGCCTTATTTTCTAAACTTTTGTCATTTGGGGCTTGGTCGATCCGAACCAATGCAATGCCTCTTGACAAAGCGAAGCCACCAGATCATTTGGGGACATGGTCATGTCTCAACCAACACGCCTTGGTCGGCCTAAGGCCATAGAATCACTTGGGGCTTTGGTCGAACCCAACCATCGCAATGCCACTTGATCGGCATCATGCCACGAGTTCGCTTGGGGACCCGCTGACTTGAACCATCGCTACGCCAGATAGGGGCTTGGTCCTGTCCGACCATGGTAACACCATCTGATCCGCTCAAGACAGCCTTGTCTCATAAAGCGGTTTTTCTCATTGATTTTGTTTTCATGTGGTTTTGATACCTATTATTTGGTTTTTGTCGGTCTTCGTAAACCGGATTTACGTTGTTGATACATTTTAAGTCGGGCGATTTTGTTCCGGTTTGGTTTCTACCGTTAGAACATCCCATTGTGGAGTAACAGGGGGCTTATCATGCCCGGCACGGTTTACACGGTAAATCGGTCTTATACAGGGATTGCCCTCCTTTGACGATGATGGTTTATAAGACCTCCGCTTCGGAATTGGCTACAGCCAGCTATGTGCCTGATGCTGGCAGGTATGTTCGTATCACATAATTTTGATCGTATACCTCGGTTTTCTTATATAAATATTGGTATCAGCCTGGTTGGAGGTGTACACCGCCATGGAGGTTTAAAAACTTGTGATTGCAGGTAAAATATGTGGCAGGATTCACTACAAAAGCCAACGGATCTAGCGCCGCCCGACAAAAGTTTACAGACCAAAGTTGTACCGGCATTGTTCAAGGAAATACACTTGCTATCCTATTACAAAAGCCTTTCGAGGCCCGGCGTTTTACGCAGGGTTATGCCTTGAGGCTTTGGATATGTCACCCGGCTTGACGGATTACGCTGCTTCACCGGGTTGGCGCGAGGTGGAGGGGCCGGCGCCTGGCGTCGGTTCAGCTTCTTCTTCTTCATCACCCAAAGCCCGAAGTCATTGGTAGACCACCAATCCGGTTAAGGCCTGAAGACAGCTTCTTCACTTATCAGTTCAGCCGGATCAACGTCAGGGGCGTAAGTGTGCTTACGGATTGGGGGAATCAGGCTCTGCACTTCCGGGATGACAAACTCCACCCGCTTGTTGTTGGCGTCATAAAAAGATCGGTGAACTTCCAGGTTGGCTTCAGCGGCTAGTTGACTCGCCAACGGACGCATTTCCTTGGTAATCCGTTTCAGCGCATTATTATCAAAGGCTTCACCATTCTCTTGAGCACTGGGAAAACCTTTAGCTATGTCAGCCGGATCAAGATCCGCTATCCACGCTTTGGCACGAGTCAGAGCCAATAGCGTGCCAGCCGGCTACGGATCGCTTTATCTCTTCAAGCTGCCCCGAATCATGGACAGCCGGTCCAGCGCTTCTCGGATCAGGGGCGGCGCCGTGTTGTCATATGAAGTGGCGCATATAACCCGCTGGGCGCCGTATATAGCTGCTCAATCAGAGTGTACGAAGCCTTGAGCTTTTTCCGCACGCCGAGCCTGATGAGCAATACGCTTGCCTACACCAGGTTTAGACAGCTCAAGTTAAACCGCGGAAGCATTAACACAGGCATATTCAGATAAATTTGCTTACCAAAGATGGCAGAGGTCATGGCATGCACTTGGCGCTTGAGTCCGTCGTTCTTGATCACGGTTTAAGGGCCCTCGGCTTCCTCCGCCCGCTTTACTAAACCGCCTTCTCGGTGTCCCAGCTTGACCCGCTTCGGTTTGTACCACTCCTTCAGCTGTGCCATGGTGGTCGTGGCAGTTTTAGCTCATCCTTGGCTTTGGTGGCTTCATTATTTGGGTTTCAGTTGCTTCGGAGGTCCTTCAGTTTGCACAGCTTGCTGGTGTATTTCGTTCTGATGACAAAGGAAGCGTGTTAGTGGGTTTATTATACAAGTCCCAAGCTTAATACAAGTATTCAACTTGGCACTTGGGGGCTAATGGCTAGTTGATCTCAGTTTACTATGAAGAGACACACCTTAAGTCCCGGTTTAACTTCACAAAGTTAAACCGACCCTTGGGGGCTACTATGCAGTTAAAATAACGAAAGGTCAGCTCATTACCTCATAGCGGTCCTTCATGCGGTTTACTAGACCGGCTTCAAAGTCGCGGCTTGTGTAAAGCCGGTTCAGAAAGCCGGAATGAAGCTCTTGGGCAGAGAAATTGTCGAAGTCGACATATCAGTCTTCCCTTGTCCTTGCTCATAATAGTGGAACCGTCTTTGATGTCTGTGCTTTGCTAAAGCGACCGGTTGGCTAGGAGCAGTGTAGCCGATACTGTCACAATAACATCGCCATTTTCAGCGGTCTTGTTTGGGCTTGCTTGTCGTTTTGCTTTGGCTCGGCGGTTCAATCATCCACGACCCGCTTCGGCGGACGGGTTTGATGGAGCAGGCTGGGAAGTTTCCACTTGGACCTCGGTTCAACCTCCGCAGATCAGCGAGTGTCGTCTTTGTACAATTCGCGAGCTTTCCTTGGCGGCTTCAGGATTTTCGTGTGTTTGTTCGGGGTTTTCTCCGGATCAACATCCAGGTAGGATCAATAGTTTTGCCTTCTTGCTCAAGCGAGCCTTGGTGCTGCAATATTCAGAATCGGATCAAGACAAATTGACCAAGGTGACGGTGAGTCGAATTGACAAACAGTAATTACATACCCTGCGGCGATGTTCACGGGAGGCGCTTGTGTGGTGGATGAACCGCCAGACGAGTTGGAAGAGGCCTGATAATTGGATCGACGGATTGAGAGGACATCGGAAGAAACCTTTTAAGGGATAACGCTTTTCGGAGAGCAAGTCACCTCGGCGGCGCTTCCGGATAGGTGTGTCCGTAAACCGCCGAGGTAACCTGTTGGCCTTGTGTCGGGTTGTACGGCGCTCTTCACCTGTTGTGTCTTCAAGTCAAGATTTGGATTCAAGTAAGCACAGGAATGGTATTATTTCACTTTCCGGACGGCGCGACGAATTCTTTTAACCGCGCAAGATCGGATTCGAAGAAAGTAAGATTACCTCAACAGGTCGGCATGGCTGGCTTCAGATCATCCCGGGAAGAAATTTGTCAAGAAAAAGATTGTAAAGGGCCAAGCATATGCAGGAAGAAGCACAAAGCGGCAAGCGGTTTACCTCAACCGATTCTTCGTCCTCCGGCGGATCGAGGACTCGGCGGTCTTCTTCTTGCCCGTTTTCTTAGTGGCCTTGGACTTTACACGAGGCGCCCGAACCGGTTTGGTTCGTTTCGAAGAGCTGTCACCGAGAAGGAATAAAGATTAACGTGTATCGACGGAGTATTAAGAGCTTGAAAGGCGGTGAGTAGAACTTACCGCCGGCGGTTTGTTGGTGGCACAAAATGGAGCCAACCCGGTGAGGCTGCAGACGGAGATTGGCTCATCGAGCATCTTCTTGACGATCTCGGTGACCTCCTGTTCAGTTATAGGCAGCTCGTGACGCCTTTGAGGATCTTTGAGGCTGCCGGTGTACTCGTGCATCAATCCGGGCCGGCGGCTTAGTGGCAAAATGCCCCAAGAGACCCAGCAACGTACAAGATCCACGCCGGTTAAGCCATTGGCCATTAGAGCCCGGAGCTTGATTATTTGTGGTGCGAAGTTTTTCCGTTCCGCGGCGGTTAAGCGGGAAGGCAGCGGATGCAGGTTGCTGAGCCGGTGAGAACGGTAACCCGGCAAGGGGTTTTCGTTAGCAGGGGCAGTGTTCCGGCAGTAGAACCAGGTTTGGTTCCATTCCTTTGGATGGCTGTGGTGCTTGGCGTGAGGAAAATCGACTTCCTTCCTCTTCTGGATTGAAACGCCGCCCAGCTCCGTGTTAGGACCGTCAGAAAATTCTGTGCGGCGGTTCAAATGGAAAAAATCCCGGAACAACTCCACAGACGGTTCTTCTTGAAGATAGACTTCACAGAAGACTTGAAAGTTGCATATATTCGACACAGAATTCGGGCCGATGTCCTGAGGATGAAGTTGCAGACTGGCAAGGACATCCCGGAAAAATTTTGAACCGGGCGGACAGAACCCCCGGTCTAAGTGATGCATAAACACGATTACTTCTCCCGCTCGCGGCTCGGGAGGAAACTCGCCTTCCGGAACACGCCAATGGAGGACACTTTTTGGAGCCAAACCGCCGGTGGTGACATAGCCGTTGAGCTGTGTTTCAGTGACTCTGGACCGGACCCAGTTGCAAGCGGAAAATTGAGGAGCCATTCCGGAAGATTAAAGCTGCGAAAGAAAGGAAGAAAACGGTTCACTGTTGAACAGGTCAGGCGTTACGAATATTGTTAAACCGGCAGTTCGGTAGCCGGCTTCCCAGTCCGGTTTAACTAAGGACTAATGGAGGGTCGGATTAGATATCAGAAGTTAAACCGCCAGAGGAGGTAGTGCTGAAAAAGTTGCTAAGTGTAGACAGAAACAGGTTTCCCATGCAAAAGGAAATAATCTAGATCTACCAGGGTTCAGTAAAGAAAATTTCTGCGACCTATACAGACCTCCTACAGCGCAGGAAGGTTCAGGTATGTTAAAATGAAAGATCTGAACAAAGGGGGAAGGTGCCTAGAATCGGGTAAACGGCGAAAGCAGCCGCTTGCATATGAGGAGCGGTACGGCCGAGCCGTACGGCCATGGCGGAACGGGCATGAAGGGTCGGCAAGAACACTCATGAGCTATGCGACGAACCGAGTTTCCAGATGAGATCTAGGGTTTAAAGATGACCTTACCTGACGAGCGGGAACCACGGAGGAGCGCGGAGACTCTGGTCCGATCCGGTTGATGCAGCGGGCCGGCGGGAAGCGTCGGTCGAAGGTTGAAGGCGACGGCAAGAGCTTCAGGGTCGGCAGGTCGCGAGGAAGAAGAAGAGAGGAAGGAGAAGAAGAGAATGACCCGACCGGTCTATTTATAAGGGACCGGAGTAATCAATGGGCGCGAGAATTGAGGAGCCAAAAGCGGCGGAAGGTGCAGCGGCCGCCTCGATTTCCTGGATAGCCTTAATGAAGGGAATCTTACTGTTTAGATTTTTGTTCAAAATGACGTCAGGGGGCCCTGACACGAAGATCAGAGGATGATGTCACGGCGGTTCAAGCAGATGGCGGTTTACAAGGAAGATCAAGGGTTGCCTGAAGACGTAGAAGATTAACCTGAACCGGTTCAAGTCAATCTGGGGCCTAATGTTGAGGATACAACTACGGAGTGTGAACCGCCCGAGGGGCGGTTTACCCTAAATGTGTGATCCAGCCCATATGGAGGCCTGGAGCCCGAAGGAATTAAGATCCATACATGTAAACCGCCCTAGTATCTGTAACTTGTATTGTAAGACAAGAAAGGAGAAACCAAGCCGGACTCTTGTATGAGCGGATTGGGACTCTATAAGCTTGCCAAGGCGTTAACCCGTGTATATAAGGGACGACCAGCGGCGAAGTTGGGGACAAGAGATTCGAGGCCAAGGCAAAGCTATTGCTCCCTAGTCGCGAATCATATCAATCACACCACAACTGGGCGTGAGGTTTTACCTTCATCGAAGGGCGAACCATATAATTCCGTGTCTTGTGTCCGCATTAACCCCTCTAGGTTAACCCGTACGATGGCCCTGCGATTAAGTCCTTTCATGAGGACATCTGCCGTGACAATTCCACGACAGGCAACGTTACTATCTCTTTGTCGGTGTACTAGAGTAGGGGTACCCTAGTATCCCGAACTCGTGCACGGGCAATCGCAGCACCCCGCGGCAAGGCTTGCCAGGTGACCGCCAAGGTCCTCCGTGGTTCCTTTGGAGCCATTCAAGAACAAAGTATTTAAGCCAAGGAGACAAGGCCCCGGCAAGAGGAGCTTGCCGGGAAGGCCACTCAAGGCACCTAGAAGACACGGCCCCGGCAAGAGGAGCTTGCCGGGAAGGCCCGGTGAGCGACAAGCTTCCGGACGCGACAAGGCAACAACCGCGGCAAGGCGCTTGCCGCGGCAGACTACCACTCCGTTCCTCCGCTCCAGCTCATCCACCAACGTGTCGCCATGGGACCTTTCGCGCCGCATGGCAAGAGGTCAGGCGGCCAGCGAGCGCGGTGGTAAGCGGCGCCGACAAGATTGCCATCGTGGCGAGCGGTGGCGCCCCTGACGGTCCCTTTCTGCACTGTTTAGTCGACTTAGACGGGCATTTAATGCCTTTGTCCCCAGCCGCCAGGGTTAGGTATGATACATTGTACAAGTAGCTGTACCAACCACGACTCCTTTTACGTTTTTGCCCTTGTCTACGTTGCGACACTGTCGGAGACCCTTGAGCATATAAAAGGAGGCCCATGCTAGCGTGAGAGGGTTCTGATTCATTCAAACCAGAGAACACTCACGCTAGGTCTTGTAGCTCTCAGCGCTCCCTAGCAAGAACACAATACAATCAGACAAGCAGCAGTAGGAGTATTATCTCTCCGGAGAGCTCCGAAGCTGGGTAAACTGCTCGTGTGCTTTGCCTCGATTTGCTCTTCGTGCGACCTCCGCCCCCCACCAAACCGAAAGGGGCTCGGTCCGCCTGTCCCATAGGTGTTCGTGGGTCAGATCAGCTTCCCCGACATCTTTGGCGCGCCAGGTAGGGGGCGTCGAGGCTGTGTGAACCTGATCCGGCGTTCACACGAGCAAGATCTTCATCATCTTCATCGACATGCCACCGAAGAAGAAGGCTTCGACGGCAGCAGAGCCGTCCACGTCGATCCCACCACCACCGGAGCAAATGGGTGGTGGGGTAGACACCGGCGGAAGAATGGGCGCCGGCGAGGGAGCTCATGATGCTGCCAAGTCCAAGGACAAGGCTGCGCAGACCTCGGCGTCCGTACACGCACCGCGTCCATCTCAGGAGGCACGGGACCGATAGCGTCATGGTATTCACAGTACCATACACTCGTTGGATCAAGATAGAGCTGGTGGATCTCGGGACACTCAAGGCCAGCATGCACGCCAACAGGCTGGCACGAGCGGGGCACGGTCGCCTGGACGGGATACTGCTCCTTCTAACATAGTTAGAAGTCCGAGCATATCCGCTCCTCGCGCCGTTCGCCATCGCCACCCACCACTCCAGCGAAGCTTTGGCGAGCTCAACTGCTCCTAGATTACCCTCCAACAGCCGACAAGGTCGATGAATGGAGGGCCACCATCCAGTCTCATCGGCTTTGCCAACGGCGACACTCCGCGGCAACCGACTATATCGCTGCCGCGGCAGGGCGACAAATTAAGGCACGGTGGCGGCAAACCTGTGGGGTGCAACCACCATGCACTCTCCACCCGAAGGCCAAGATCGCCGACTCGCCAGATCCACCTCGACAGCGACTCCACCGCGTCGTCGGACCCACGAGCTCGTCGCGATCAGCGCCAAGTTCTTCACGAACGACAGCAAGAAGACGCTCGAACTCGCATCGAGCGTCGAAGAGAAGCACGAGTCAATCCGACCAGCGCGCTGGGCCCTCTGTCGATATGCATGCGCCCGAGAACCAGCGACTTGCCGTCTGTGCGTAGGTTGCCCTGTGTTCACCCGTGAGCTGCGGCAAGTCCAGTGGCCCAGCAAGAAGAATTTCAAGCCAGATGTACCAGAGAAGTACGACGGCAAGACACATCCGTCGGAGTTCCTCAGCATCTACACCATTGCGGTGCAAGCTGCCGGGGGGCGAGACGACAAGATCCTGGCCAACTACTTCCCGCTGGTACTCAAGCCCAATGTCAGATCCTGGCTCATGCACTTGCCGGACAACTCCATATCCTCTTGGGCGGATCTATGCCATCAGTTTGTTGGCGCCTTCACAGGCGGCCACAAACCTCATGGCCAAGAGAGCGACCTTCATCTGCTCGCCTAGAAGGAAGGAGAGCCCCTGCGCAAGTTCATTCAGAGATTCAGCCGTGTACAGCACAACATCCCAAATGTCCACCCTGCCGCGGTAATCAGCGCATTCCATTAGAATGTGCGGAACCGCAAGATGCGGGAGGAGATGGCGATGTGCAAGATCAAGGACGTCAGTGAGCTATATGCCCTGGCCGACAAGTGTGCACGTGCTGAGGAAGGGAGGAGACTCCCCGGAGAGAATATAGAAGCAGAAGTAGGATCTGATAGTGAGGAGGCTGCCCCGGCAAAGAAAAGCCGGCGGCGGAGCAACACAAAGAAGAAAGGCAAAGATGTGCTAGTTGTCGAGCAGTCCGGCAACGGAGGTGGCGCCAAGAAAGCCAAAGTTGGTAGCTCCGGCAAGGAGGTTGCCGCTGGCACCAACTGCCAGGCTGTGGCGGCCGCCGACAAGCAGGACGGCTCCAACAAACAGTATTGCAAGATCCACCGCACCAAGGGCCATGACCTCCAGAGCTGCAAAAAGGTCGAGCAGCTTGTCGAGCAGCAGAAGGATGAGTACGAGCGACGCGACAAGGAGAAGGCCCAGGAAGGCGCTGGAGGAGCTAGCAAGAAATGCCCCGGCCGGGGAGGACGCCGCAGCAAGGCCAAGCAGCGGCAAGGAGACAGACCTCCCCGTGGCCGCGACAAGGATGAAGATGAGGACGACGACGAAGACATGGATGATGATGAGGCCGACGAGCAGGAGTTCCAGAAAGCCACAGAGGTCTTGTGCGTTGATGGCGATGCTTCTCTGCATACTTCACACCGCCAACTCAAGCAGTGGATGCGGGAAGTCAATGCGGCAGAACCATCTGTCGAGTCGTGCAAGCCCCTGAAATGGTCCAGCACGCCTATCATCTTTGATATTGAGGACCACCCGATCGCGTCATCTGCGGTCGGTGCTTGCCGATGTTGGTTTCACCAACCATCCGCAACCTCAAGGTCACTAAGATGCTAGTTGACGGCGGGCCGGCTTGAATCTGATCTCCTCCGCGGTGCTCGAAACTCCAAATCCACGACAACGAGCTCAAGAGACCGCACATTCCAAGGAATCAATCCGGGAAGGAGCAAGCGAAGGAAAGATCACGTTGCGGTGACATTTGGCAGCGAGTTGAACTTCAGGATCGAGAGGGTCACTTTTGACGTTGCTGATTTTCCATTGCCTTACAATGGGATACTTGGTCGCCCAAAGACTCGCCAAGTTCATGGCAGCCTCTCACTATGCATACAACTTGCTGAAAATGCGAGGCCCGATAAGTGTCATCTCTGTCCTGGCGACAAGAAGGATGCTCTTATCTGCGCCGACAAGATCTACCAGAAGCAAAGCAGCCGCAACAGATAGCAAGTCACTTGCATTTGAAGCTCCCGGGAAGAAGAAGACCAAGTCCGCAAGAGTTCGAAGCCCACCGGCAAGCGCACCTCTTGAGTGCTGCGCTACCGTCGAGGACGCACCATCGAGCTCCACCGCAAGTACAAGAAGACGATGGCAGCTCCACCAGAGACCAAGAAGGTGTCCGCCAAGGAGGACGCAGACTGGTGGTACCTTCACCATCGCCCTCTCTCGACCCTAAATAGGAAAGCGCCGTTGCTTTCCTCAGGCTTAACGCCGACGTGTTTGCGTGGCAACCGTCGACATCCCCGTGTTCCCTGGAAAGTAATTGAGCACCATCTTGCCGTCTGTCCTCATGCGCGGCCCGTCAAGCAGAAAGTCAGGAAATAGGCGGTGGAGCGCCAAGAGTTCATCGCAGAAGAGATCAAGAAATTGGAAGCAGCAGGCCTTGTCAGAGGGGTGCTCCATCCTACGTGGTTGGCCAATCCTGTAGTCGTGCGTAAGGCAAACGGGAAATGGAGGCTTTGTATCGACTTTACCGATGTTAATAAAGCTTGTCCCAAAGACCCATTTCCCTTGCCACGTATCGACCAGATTGTTGACTCCACGGCCGGATGTGATTTGCTTTCATTTCTTGATGCATACTCAGGATATCATCAGATCTTCATGGCAGAAGAGGATGAGGAGAAGACCGCATTCATCACCCCATGTGGCACATACTGTTTTGTACGGATGCCTTTCGGTTTAAAGAAATGCTGGTTCAACATTTGCAAGAGTAGTCCATTATGCTTTTGAGCCACAAATACACAGAAATGTGGAAGCCTACATGGATGACATAGTGGTCAAAAGCAAGGACAGGGCGACTCTGATTCAAGATTTAGATGAAACCTTTGCGAATCTGCGCAAGATCAACCTCAAGCTCAACCCCGAGAAGTGCATGTTTGGAGTCCCCTCCGGCAAGCTTCTCGGGTTCTTTGTCTCTCAGCGGGGAATTGAATCCAATCCCGACAAGATCAAGGCCATTGAGCAGATTGAAGCACCAAAGCGCGTCAAGGATGTACGAAGACTTGCCGGTTGCGTGGCTGCTCTCAGTAGGTTTATCTCTAGGTTCTGCTGGCGGCCTGCCATTTTTCAAAATATTGAAAAGGCAGGTCCAATGAAATGGACTCGAAGCGGAGGCTGCGCCGCAGGACTTAAAGAGGTACCTGTCCTCCACTCCAATACTTGTCGCACCTAAGCCACGGGAGAAGTTGCTGCTATATATAGCGGCAACCAATCAAGTGGTTAGTGCTGCGTTAGTAGCGGAGAGGGAGGCGGATGATGAGCCGGCAACCATGGCGGATGCATCCAGCGACAAGCGGGGGCTTCACCGCAAGCTCGTCCCGACAAGGATGGATCTGCTTGGCGTGTGAGAAGATGCGAAAAGGATGGTGCAGCGCCAGTTTACTTTGTCGGTTCCCTTATGCAGGGGCTAGGTCAAGGTACTCGGTGTGCAGAAATTGCTTTCGCCTCCTCATGGCCTCGAGAAAGCTGCGCCATTACTTCCAAGCACATGAGATAACAGTCGTCACTCGCTTTCCGCTGAAAAGGATATTGCAAAATCCAGAAGCAACAGGCAGGATTGTCGAGTGGGCACTGGAATTGTCAAGCTTTGGCCTCAAGTTTGAAAGCACTTCAACTAACCAAAGCAGAGCATTGGCAGAGTTCATAGCAGAATGGACGCCAACGCAAGATGAAGAAATTCCAGAAACGAGCATCCCCGTCAAGGAAGCAAGCAAAGAGTGGCTTATGTACTTTGATGGTGCCTTCTCGCTGCAAGGCGCCGGTGCGGGCGTACTACTTGTCGCACCCACCGGAGAGCACCTCAAGTACGTAGTCCAGATGCACTTTCCCAAGGAGCAAGCGACAAACAATACTGCAGAGTATGAAGGTTTGCTTGCCGGTCTCCGGATCGCAGCAGACCTTGGGATTAAGAAGCTCATTATCAGGGGTGACTCACAGCTTGTCGTCCGCCAAGTAAACAAGAATTATCAGAGTCCGTTGATGGAGGCTTATGTTGATGAAGTGAGAAAGCTAGAAGAGCATTTTGACGGCCTACAAATGGAATATATTCCAAGAGCTTAGAACGACATTGCTGATGGCCTGTCAAAGTGCGCCGCACTTAAGTTACCTGTGGAACCAGGGATTTTTGTGCTCAAGCTGACTCAACCGACTGTAACGCCATCAACTGGATAGAACAAGAAGAGGAAGTTGATTTCTGGTGACTATTTTCCGGCAGAGCTCCCCGAAGCCGCCGTCAAGAAGGTCCCCAAGCTCAACACCAAGAGTCTTTGAGGAGCAGTCTGCTCCGACAAGCCCTAGGGTTTGTTCGTTGAAGCGAGGCGCCCCGACAAGTTTTGCTCCGCAAGCTTGCCGGGAACATCAAGCTCGGCTGATCCACGTGTTCTTGCCGTGAAGCGGATGTTCCCGCAGCAGCAGATGTGCCTTTAGTCCTTGTTGTCGAGCCGCAAGCTCCAGCATGGGCACAACAGATTGTCCATTTCCTTCAGACAGGAGAACTTCCCGAAGAGCAAGAAGAAGCGGAAAGAGTAGCCCGACAGTCAAGTATGTACCAGTTTGTCGACAACACACTGTACAGAAAAAGACTCAACGGTGTGAAATTGAAGTGTATTCGCCGGGAAGATGGACAAAAGCTGTTGGCAGAGATACATGGAGGCATATGTGGTCACCACATTGGTGCAAGAGCACTTGCCAGCAAAGCATTCCGGCAAGGTTTCTTTTGGCCGACAGCCCTCCAGGATGCAACTGCACAAATAACCAAGTGTGAAGCATGCCAGTTCCATTCCAAGCAGATACACCAACCAGCTCAAGCTCTCCAGACGATCCCTTTATCCCGGCCATTTTCGGTCCGGGGCTCGACATCCTCGGCCCCTTTCCCGAGTTGTCGGGGCTTTGAGTACTTGTACGCTGTAATCGACAAGTTCACAAAGTGGCGGAAGTGGAAGCGATGAGGAAGGTGACAGACAACAAGCAATCAAGTTCTTGGTCGATTGTTTGCCGCTTGGGATCCCTAACAGGATCATCACCGACAACGGCATGCAATTCACGAGTCGCACCTTCATGCAGTACGTCCAAGATCTTGGCGCCAAGGTCTGCTTCGCTTCTATTGCTCATCCGAGAAGTAACGGTCAAGCGGAGAGGGCAAATGCTGAAGTGTTGCGTGGGCTCAAGACCAGAACTTTCGACAGGCTGCACAAGTGCGGAAGAAACTGGATTGAGGAGCTGCCGGTGGTTCTTTGGTCGATCAGGACGACGCCAAATCGAGCCACTGGCCAGACACCTTTCGCTCTAGTCTATGGAGCAGAGGCAGTTCTCCCCACGGAACTCGTATACGGATCACCTCGAGTGCTCGCTTATGATGAGCTTGAGCAAGAGCAATTGCGACAAGATGACGCACTGCTCCTCGAGGAGGACCGTCTTCAGGCTGCTGTTCGAGCTGCTCGATATCAGCAAGCTTCGCGCCGCTACCATAGCCGCAAAGTTAGTGCCAGAAGTCTCGAGGAAGGCGACCTTGTTCTTCCGCGTGTTCAGTCCGCCAAGAATTCCAACAAGTTGACGCCGAAGTGGGAAGGCCCTTATCGGGTGAAACGAGTCACTAGGCCCGGCGCTGTCCGCCTTGAGACCGAAGATGGCATTCCGGTGAGCAACTCCTGGAACATTGAGCATCTTCGTAAGTTCTACTCAGAGGCGCGGTTGCCGGAACCTGTTCCGGCAACCACCTTTTGTACAAGTCTTGCCGATGTTGCATGTAATCCTTTGTACAAAGCCGGGCGCAGACCCCGTGCATAAGTAAAGCTCATGTGCTCTGCACAACTTGTCAATTTCATGCTTTCATCATTTTATTGCATGTGTTATCCGACACTTTGTGCAGCACCTACACCCGTAGCGAGAACGAGCCGCAAGGCTCCATAACTTTATTTTCTTCTTTCTCTTTCTCAAAGAAAGGAAGGTTCCTTCGCCCACAAGTTAGCCGGGGAAGGAGAAGATAATGGTGTGGCCACTGGCGCCGCCGAGGAAGTTTTGCCTTACCGGGAAGCAAATGATAGAAAAGCTAAGTTGCCAAAGTTTGAGCAATCAGTTTTAAAAAATTTAAGTTATCTTCCTCGAACGATCGTGCTTTTTATGGAAAACCTGTGCGCGAAGGAACCAACTCGTAGCTAGTTGCGCCCTTACTTTGTTTCGAGTCCGCTCAACAACTTAAGTGAGCTGCAACTAGTTGCGACAAGGTTGCTTGTCGGAAGCGGCACCGCCAGCAGGCTGCTGACGTTCCGCACTCAGCGCTTTCATGCAAAGGTGCTCACGCGACAAGTTCCCTAAAAGCGTAGGGCAAAAACATACAAAGGAAGGAATCAAGTAAAGGGAATAACATTGCAATTACTACCCAGAATAGAGTTATATTACAAGATAGCTTGTCGCAGCTCTAATAGATTATTTTCATAACATGACCAGCAGCGACAAGGAAATGATAAAATGGACGGCCTAATCTACGCGGTCGCCATCAACCCTTTTGATCCCGCTCACCCTGTCCACAATGGGTGCGACAAGGGCCTTGAGCGCCTCCACATCAGCATCCGGCGGCAAGGACTTGAGGACGTTGGTGAAGCTGAGGCCAGGATTGCGGAAAGCCACCTTCATCAGCACCTTCTGAAGAGCTCCCGCACAGATCTGGCGCGACTCGTCGGCCAGCTGCTTTGGGATCTCTTCCCGGAGTCGTTGGAGAGCCGTCACCACGCCCTTGAAGAACAAGTTGTGCTTGGCGCTGGGTTGGAGGTGCTCGTCGGAGGAATATCCAAGATCCACCATCCCCAGCTCCGCCAGCTCCCTGTCGATGGCGGCGGCAACATTCACGAGACCCTCGGTCCAGTGCTCCACATTTTCTCTGAAGATGTTCTGGGCGGCAGTAGCACTCGCCAGCAGCGCCTCGTCAGCCTTGATCTTCTCCAACAAGGCCACCTCCCGCTCCCTGGCGCCCTCCAGCGTCTGAGTCAAGGTGGTCAGCTTCAACTCAAGATCTGCTTTGGAGTCCTTGGCGGCGCTGAGCTCCTTGCTCCTCTCAGCGAGACGGCCCTGCAGCTCGCCAAGAGTGTAGGCGTCCTTCTCTCGCTCATGCTTGAGTGCAGCAAGCTCCTCGCCGCCCTTCTTCAGATTGGCCTCCAGCTGCGTCACTTTCGTCTCCAGCTCCTTCTTGGCGGCCTCGGCAGCTGCGGCGGCATCATTTGCTTCCTTGAGAGCCCCGCCAAATGTTTGCTCGCGCGCGGCAAGCTCCTCCTCATGGCTGTCAAGATTGATCTTCCGCTACGCCTCGGCCGACTTCACGCCCTTCCCCTTGTCGGCTTTCGGAGCCATGGCGGAGGCGGTGGGGGAGACCGACGGCGTTGGTGGTACTGGTGGCGATGGGGGGCGGAGCGCTGCTCTCTTCAGACTTGGGAAGAAGGGGGGAGCAGCGGTGGTTTTTTCGAGATTGGACAGCAACTGGCGAGGTGGGCGGACTGCCCCTGTTTCCCCTGCTTATAAAGAGGGGGAGCGGACGTTCCGCTTTTCCGAATAAAGAAACCCCCCATGATCTTTCCCACGACGCCGCAATCGATGCGTGCCGTTCGTGGAGGGCGTGGTGGGACCGGAGTGAGTTACGGCGTAACCAAGGCCGCGCGTGCCCGTGCACTGTTTTGGGCCTGACCCAATAGCGCTCGGCACCGTGTGTGGCCCAGGCCCGGGGGCTCCTGTCGGTGTACTAGAGTAGGGGTACCCTAGTATCCCAAACTCGTGCACGGGCAGTCGCAGCACCCCGCGGCAAGGCTTGCCAGGTGACCGCCAAGGTCCTCCGTGGTTCCTTTGGAGCCATTCAAGAACAAAGTATTTAAGCCAAGGAGACAAGGCCCCGGCAAGAGGAGCTTGCCGGGAAGGCCACTCAAGGCACCTAGAAGACACGGCTCCGGCAAGAGGAGCTTGCCGGGAAGGCCCGGTGAGCGACAAGCTTCCGGACGCGACAAGGCAACAACCGCGGCATGGCGCTTGCCGCGGCAGACTACCACTCCGTTCCTCCACTCCAGCTCATCCACCAACGTGTCGCCATGGGACCTTTCCAGGTAGCGTGGCAAGAGGTCTGTCTTGAGCGGAGCGCCGGTGGTAAGCGGCGCCGACAAGATTGCCATCGTGGCGAGCGGTGGCGCCCCTGACGGTCCCTTTCTGCACTGTTTAGTCGACTTAGATGGGCATTTAATGCCTTTGCCCCCAGCCGTCAGGGTTAGGTATGATACACTGTACAAGTAGCTGTACCAACCACGACTCCTTTTACGTTTTTGACCTTGTCTACGTTGCCACCTGTCGGAGACCCCTTGAGCATATAAAAGGAGGCCCATGCGCAACGTAGAGAGGGTTCGATTCATTCGAAACCAGAGAACACTCACGCTAGGTCTTGTAGCTCTCAGCGCTCCCTGGCAAGAACACAATACAATCAGACAAGCAGCAGTAGGAGTATTATCTCTCCGGAGAGCTCCGAAGCTGGGTAAACTGCTCGTGTGCTTCGCCTCGATCTGCTCTTCGTGCAACCTCCGCCCCCCACCGAACCGAAAGGGGCTCGGTCCGCCGGTCCCATAGGTGTTTGTGGGTTAGATCAGCTTCCCCGACACTCTTTTTCCATACTTGTGCTTCAAAGTAGCACCTTGTTCTTCATGTAGTAACTCTCATATATTGTGCTTCAAAGTAGCACCATGTTTTTCATATAGTGAGTCTCATAAGTTGTCTTTTTCATACTAGTGGTAATTTTTCATTATAGAACTTGGCTTGTATATTCCTACGATGGGCTTCCTCAAATGCCCTAGGTCTTCGTGAGCAAGCAAGTTGGATGCACACCCACTAGTTTTCTTTTGTTAAGCATTCATTTATAGCTCTAGTGCATCCGTTGCATGGCAATCCCTACTCCTCATGTTGACATCAATTGATGGGCATCTCCATAGCCCGTTGATTATCCTCGTCAATGTGAGACTTTCTCCTTTTTTGTCTTCTCCACACAATCCCCATCATCATATTCTATTCCACCGATAGTGCTATATCCATGGCTCACGCTCATGTATTGCGTGAAGGTTGAAAAAGTTTGAGATTATTTAAGTATGAAACAATTGCTTGGCTTGTCATCGGGGGTATAGAAGTTGGGAACATCTTTGTGTGACGAAAATGAAGCATAACCTAACTATATGATTTTGTAGGGATGAACTTTCTTTTGCCATGCTATTTTGAGAAGACATGATTACTTTGATTAGTATGCTTGAAGTATTACTATTTCTTTTATCAATATGAAATTTTATTTTGTATTCATTTGGATCTGAACATTCATGCCACAATAAAGAAAATTACATTATGAATTATGCTAGGTAGCATTCCACATCAAAAATTCTCTTTTTTATCATTTACCTACTCGAGGACGAGCAGGAATTAAGCTTGGGGATGCTTGATACGTCTCCAACGTATCTATAAATTTTATTGTTCCATGCTATTATATTACCCCTTTGGATGTTTATGGGCTTTATTTTACACATTTATATCATTTTGGGACTAACCTACTAACCAAGGCCCAGCCCATATTGCTGTTTTTTGCCTATTTCAGATTTCAAGAAAAGGAATATCGACGGAGTCCAAACGGAATGAAACCTTCGGGAGCATGATTTTTGGAACAGACGTGATCCAGAGGACTTGGAGTGCAAGTCAAGAAGCTGCCGAGGCCTCCAAGAGATAGGAGGGCGCCCCTATAAGGCGCGCCCCTATCTCGTGGGCCTCAAGGCGACCACCGGCGTATTTCTTCCTCCTATATATACCTCGCACCCGAAAACACCGGGGCACCACGAAACACAATTTCCACCGCCAGAACCTTCTCAGATCCATGAGATCTCATCTTGGAGCCCTTGCCGACACTCACTGGAGGGGGAATCAACCACGGAGGGCCTCTACATCAACATCCTTGCCCCTCCGATGAGCTGTGAGTAGTTTACCACAGACCTACGGGTCCATAGTTATTAGCTAGATGGCTTCTTCTCTCTTTTGGATCTCAATACAATGTTCTCCCCTCTCTTGTGGAGATCTATTCGATGTAAACTCTTTTGTGGTGTGTTTGTCGAGATCCGATGAATTGTGGGTTTATGATCAAGTTTATCTATGAATAATATTTGAATCTTCTCTGAATTCTTTTATGTATGATTAAGTTATCTTTGCAAGTCTCTTCGAATTATCAGTTTAGTTTGGCCTACTAGATTGGTCTTTCTTGCCATGGGAGAAGTGCTTAGCATTGGGTTCAATCTTGCGGTGTCCTTACCCGGTGTGAAAGGGTTGCAAGGCACGTATTGTATTGTTGCCATCGAGGATAACAAGATGGGGTTTATATCATATTGCATGAGTTTATCCTCTACATCATGTCATCTTGCTTAATGCGTTACTCTGTTCTTATGAACTTAATACTCTAGATGCATGCTGGATAGCGGTCGATGTGTGGAGTAATAGTAGTAGATGCAGGCAGGAGTCGGTCTACTTGTTATGGACGTGATGCCTATATACATGATCATGCCTAGATGATCTCATAACTTTGCGCTTTTCTATCAATTGCTCGACAGAATTGCTCACCCACCGTAATACTTATGCTATCTTGAGAGAAGCCACTAGTGAAACCTATGGCCCCCGGGTCTATCTCTTATCATATCTGCCCCCAATCTACTTTTATTTGCATCTTTACTTTTTGCATCTATACTATAAAATACCAAAAATATATTTATCTTATCATACTATCTTTATTAGATCTCACTTTCGCAAGTGGCCGTGAAGGGATTGAAAACCCCTTTATTGCGTTGGTTGCGAGTTCTCAGTTTGTTAGTGTAGGTTCGTGGGACTTTTGAGAAGCCTCCTACTGGATTGATACCTTGGTTCTCAAAACTTAGGGAAATACTTACGCTACACTTGCTGCATCACCCTCTCCTCTTCGAGGAAAACCAATGCAAGCTCAAGACGTAGTAGTATGCACCATATCCAATAGGGTGCAGTTATGATGTTCGGACACATCATCACACTATGGTGTTCCAGGAGGTATTAGTTGTGAAACAATTTCCACAATGTCTTAATTGTGTGCCAAACTCGTAACTCAGATATTCATCTCTATGATCATATCATAGACATTTTATCCTCTTGTCACGATTTATCTTCAACTTCACTCTAAAATTACTTAAACCTTTCAATAATTCAGACTTGTGTTTCATCAAGTAAATATACTTAGCATCTACTCAAATCATCTCGTGAAGTAAGAACATAACGATATCCGGTCGTGCCTCGGTACTCACGGACTGCACACATCAAAATGTATTACTTCCAACAAGTTGCTTTCTTGTTCCATCTTATCGAAAACGAGGCCTTTCACCATCTTGCCATGTGGTATGATTTGCATGTCTCAAGTGATTCAAAATCAAGTGAGTCCAAACGATCCATCTGTATGGAGTTTCTTCATGCATATATACCAATATACATGGTTCGCATGTCTCAATCTTTTCAAAACGAGTGAGTCCAAAGATCCATCAACATGGAGCTTCTTCATGTGTTTTATACCAATATGACTCAAATGGCAGTGCCACAAGTATGTGGTACTATCATTACTATCTTATATCTGTTGGCATGAACATGTGTATCACTACGATCAAGATTCAATAAACCATTCATTTTAGGTACAAGACCATTGAAGGTATTATTGAAATAAACAGAGTAACCATATTTCTCCTCAGATGAATAACCGTATTGCGATAAACATAATCCAATCATGTCTATGCTCAATGCAAACACCAAATAATAATTATTTAGGTTTAACACCAATCCCGATGGTAGAGGGATCGTGCGATGTTTGATCACATCAACCTTGGAAACACTTCCAACACATATCTGAAGGAAATATGCCCTAGAGGCAATAATAAAGTTATTATTTATTTCCTTATATCATGATAAATGTTTATTATTCATGCTAGAATTATATTAACCGGAAACATGATACATGTGTGAATACATAGATAAACATATTGTCACTAGTATGCCTCTACTAGACTAGCTCATTAATCAAAGATGGTTATGTTTACTGACCATAGACATGAGTTGTCATTTGATTAACGGGATCACATCATTAGTAGAATGATGTGATTGACATGACCCATTCCGTTAGCTTAGCACTTGATCGTTTAGTATGTTGCTATTGCTTTCTTCATGACTTATACATGTTCCTACAACTATGAGATTATGCAACTCCCGTTTAACGGAGAAACACTTTTTGTGCTACCAAACGTCACAATGTAACTGGGTGATTATAAAGGAGCTCTACAGGTGTCTCCAAAGGTACATGTTAAGTTGGCGTATTTCGAGATTAGGTTTTGTCACTCCAATTGTCGGAGAGGTATCTCTGGGCCCTCTCGGTAATGCACATCACTATAAGCCTTGCAAGCAATGTAGCTAATGAGTTAGTTATGGAATGATGCATAACATAACGAGTAAAGAGACTTGCCGGTAACGAGATTGAACTAGGTATTGAAATACTGATGATCGAATCTCGGGCAAGTAAAATACCGATGACAAAGGGAACAACGTATGTTGTTCTGCGGTTTGACCGATAAAGATCTCCGTAGAATATGTAGGAGCCAATATGAGCATCCAGGTTCCGCTATTGGTTATTGCCAGGAAACGTGTTTCGGTCATGTCTACATAGTTCTCGAACCCGTAGGGTCCGCACGCTTAAGGTTTCGATGACAGTTTTATTATGAGTTTATGAGTTTTGATGTACCAAAGGAGTTCGGAGTCCCGGATGAGATCGGGGACATGCGAGGAGTCTTGAAATGATCGATACGTAAAGATCGATATATTGGACGACTATATTCGGACATCGGAAAGGTTCCGAGTGGTTCGGGTATTTTTTTGAGTACCGGGGAGTTATGGGAATACGGGGGAAGAAGTATATGGGCCTTATTGGGCTTTAGGGGAAGAGAGAGGCAGGCCCCCCCCCCAATGACTAGTCCGAATTGGACTAGGGGAAGGGGCGTCGCCCCCTCCTTCCTTCTCTTCCCTCTCCCCCTTCCTTGTCTCCTACTCCTACTACATGGAAGGGGAGGAATCCTACTCCCGGTGGTAGGACTCCTCCAGGGCGCGCCATAGGGGCCGGCCCTCTCCCCCTCCTCCACTCCTTTATATACGGGGGCAGGGGGGCACCTCTAGACACAACAATTGATCCCTTGGATCTCTTAGTCGTGTGCGGTGCTCCCCTCCACCATAATCCACCTCGATAATATCGTAGCGGTGCTTAGGCGAAGCCCTGCGTCGGTAGAACATCATCATCATCACCATGCCGTCGTGCTGACGGAACTCTCCCTCAAAGCTCGGCTGGATGGGAGTTCGAGGGACGTCATCGAGCTGAACGTGTGCTGAACTCGGAGGTGCCGTGCGTTCGGTACTTGATCGGTCGGATCGTGAAGACATACGACTACATCGACCGCGTTGTGCTAACGCTTCCGCTTACGGTCTACGAGGGTACGTGGACACACTCTCCCCTCTCATTGCTATGCATCACCATGATCTTGCATGTGCGTAGGATTTTTTTTTTTGAAATTACTACGTTCCCCAACAATGGCATCCGAGCCTAGGTTTTATGCGTAGATGTTATATGCACGAGTAGAACACAAGTGAGTTGTGGGCGATACAAGTCATACTGCTTACCAGCATGTCATACTTTGGTTCGGCGGTATTATTGGATGAAGCGGCCCGGACCGACATTACGCGTACGCTTACGTGAGGCTGGTTCTACCGACGTGCTTTGCACACAGGTGGCTGGCGGGTGTCAGTTTCTTCAACTTTAGTTGAACCGAGTGTGGCTACGCCCGGTCCTTGCGAAGGTTAAAACAACACTAACTTGACGAACTATCGTTGTGGTTTTGATGCGTAGGTAAGAACGGTTCTTGCTCAGCCTGTAGCAGCCACGTAAAATTTGCAACAACAAAGTAGAGGACGTCTAACTTGTTTTTGTAGGGCATGTTGTGATGTGATATGGTCAAGACGTGATGCTATATTTTATTGTATGAGATGATCATGTTTTGTAACCGAGTTATCGGCAACTGGCAGGAGCCATATGGTTGTCGCTTTATTGTATGAAATGCAAGCGCCCTGTAATTGCTTTACTTTATCACTAAGCGGTAGCGATAGTTGTAGAAGCAATAGGTGGTGAAACGACAACGATGCTACGATGGAGATCAAGGTGTCGCGCCGGTGATGATGGTGATCACGATGGTGCTTCGGAGATGGAGATCACAAGCACAAGATGATGATGGCCATATCATATCACTTATATTGATTGCATGTGATGCTTATCCTTTATGCATCTTATTTTGCTTTGATTGACGGTAGCATTATAAGATGATCTCTCACTAATTATCAAGAAGTGTTCTCCCTGAGTATGCACCGTTGCGAAAGTTCTTCGTGCTGAGACACCATGTGATGATCGTGTGTGATAGGCTCTACGTTCAAATACAACGGGTGCAAAACAGTTGCACACGGGGAATACTCAAGTTAAACTTGACGAGCCTAGCATATACAGATATGGCCTTGGAACACGGAGACCGAAAGGTCGAGCGTGAATCATATAGTAGATATGATCAACATAGTGATGTTCACCATTGAAAACTACTCCATCTCACGTGATGATCGGACATGGTTTAGTTGATTTGGATCACGTGATCACTTAGATGACTAGAGAGATGTCTGTCTAAGTGGGAGTTCTTAAGTAATATGATTAATTGAACTTAAATTTATCATGAACTTAGTCCTGGTAGTATTTTGCTAATTATGTTGAAGATCAATAGCTCGCGTTGTTGCTTTCATATGTTTATTTTGATATGTTCCTAGACAAAATTGTGTTGAAAGATGTTAGTAGCAATGATGGGGATTGGATCCGTGATGTAAGGTTTATCCTCATTGCCGCACAGAAGAATTATGTCCTTAATGCACCGCTAGGTGATAGACCTATTGCAGGATCAGATGCAGACGTTACGAACGTTTGGCTAGCTCAATATGATGACTACTTGATAGTTTAGTGCACCATGCTTAACGGCTTAGAATCGGGACTTCAAAGACGTTTTGAACGTCATGGACCATATGAGATGTTCCAGGAATTGAAGTTAATATTTCAAGCAAATACCCGAGTTGAGAGATATGAAGTCTCCAACAAGTTCTATAGCTGAAAGATGGAGGAGAATCGCTCAACTAGTGAGCATGTGCTCAGATTGTCTGGGTACAACAATCGCTTGAATCAAGTGGGAGTTAATCTTCCAGATAAGATAGTGATTGACAGAGTTTTCTAGTCACCATCACCAACTTAGTAGAACTTCGTGATGAACTATAGTATGCAAAGGATGACGAAAACGATTCCCGAGCTCTTCGCGATGTTGAAATCAACGAAGGTAGAAATCAAGAAAGAGTATCAAGTGTTGATGATTGACAAGACCACTAGTTTCAAGAAAAGGGCAAAGGAAAAGAAAGGGAAACTTCAAGTAGAATGGCAAGCAAGTTGTCACTCCCGTGAAGAAGCCCAAAGCTGAACCAAAGCCTGAAACTGAGTGTTTCTACTGCAAAGGAAATGGTCACTGGAAGCGGAAATGCCCTGAATATTTGGTGGATAAGAAGGATGGCAAAGTGAACAAGGGTATATTTGATATACAGGTTATTGATGTGTGCCTTACTAGTGTTTATAGTAGCCCCTAAGTATTTGATACTTGTTCGGTTGCTAAGATTAGTAACCCGAAACAGGAATTACAGAATAAATAGAGACTAGTTGAAGGGGAAGTGACGATGAGTGTTGGAAGTAGTTCCAAGATTGATATGATCATCATCACACACTCCCTATATTTTCAAGATTAGTGTTAAACTTAAATAAATGTTATTTGGTGTTTGCGTTGAGCATAAATATGATAAGATTATGTTTATTGCGATACGATTATTCATCTAAGATAGAGAATAAATTGTTATTCTGTTTACATGAATAAAACCTTCTATGGTCATACACCCAATGGTGATGGTTTATTGAATCTTGATCATAGTGATACACATATGCATAATGTTGATGCCAAAAGATGCAAAGTTAATAATGATAGTGCAACTTATTTGTGGCACTGCCGTTTGGGTCATATCGGTGTAAAGCGCATGAAGAAACTCCATAAAGATGGATTTTTGGAATCACTTGGTTATGAATCATTTGATGCTTGCGAACCGTGCCTTTTGGGCAAGATGACTAAAACTCCGTTCTCCGGAACAATGGAACGAGCTACTAACTTGTTGGAAATAATACATACCAATGTATGCGGTCCAATGAGTGTTGATGCTCATGGCAGGGTATCATTATTTTCTGATCTTCACGGATGATTTGAGCAGATATGCGTATATCTACTTAATGAAGCACAAGTCTGAAACATTTGAAAAGTTCAAAGAATTTCAGAATGAAGTAGAGAATCATCGTAACAAGAAAATAAAAGTTTCTACAATCTGATCGTAGAGAAGAATATTTGAGTTACGAGTTTGGCCTTTATTTTAAACAATGTGGAATAGTTTCACAGTTCACGCCACATGGAACACCACAGCGTAATGGTGTGTCCGAACGTCGTAACCGCACTTTATTGGATATGGTGCGATCTATGATGTATCTTACTGATTTACCACTATCGTTTTGGGGTTATGCATTAGAGATAGCTGCATTGACTTTAAATAGGGCACCATCTAAATCCGTTGAGACGACACCGTATGAACTATGGTTTAGCAGTAAACCTAAGCCGTAGTTTGTTAAAAGTTTGGAGTTGCGATGCTTATGTCAAAAAGGTCTCAACCTGATAAGCTCGAACCCAAATCAGAGAAGTGCGTCTTCATAGAATACCCAAAGGAAACTATTGGGTACACCTTCTATCACAGATCTGAAGGCAAAACATTCGTTGCTAAGAATGGATCCTTTCTATAGAAGGAGTTTCTCCCGAAAGAAGTGAGTGGGAGGAAAGTAGAGCTTGATAAGGTAATTTGTACCTTCTCCCGAATTGGAAAGTAGTTCATCACATAAATCAGTTCTAGTGATTCCTAAAACAATTAGTGAGGAAGCTAATGATGATGATCATGAAACTTCAGATTAAGTTACTACAAAACCTCGTAGGTCTTCCAAAGTACGATCCGCACTGAGTGGTATGGTAATCCTGTTCTGGAAGTCATGTTACTAGACCATGATGAACCTACGAACTATGAGGAAGCGATGATGAGCCCAGATTCCGTGAAATGGCTTGAGGCCATGAAATCTGAGATGGGATCCATGTATAAGAACAAAGTGTGGACTTTGGTGGAGTTGCCCGATGATCGGCAAGCCATATTGTATAAATGGATCTTCAAGAGGAAGACAGACGCTGATAGTAGTGTTACTATCTACAAAGCTCGACTTGTCGCAAAAAGGTTTTCGACAAGTTCAAAGTGTTGACTACAATGAGATTTTCTCAACTGTAGCGATGCTTAAGTCTGTCTGAATCATGTTAGCAATTGCCACATTTTATGAAATCTGGAAAATGGATGTCAAAACTGCATGCCTTAATGGTTTTCTTAAAGAAAAGTTGTATATGATGCAACCAGAAGGTTTTGTCAATCCTAAAGGTGCTAACAAAATGTGCAAGCTCCAGCGATCCATCTATGGACTGGTGCAAGCATCTCAGAGTTGGAATATACGTTTTGATAAGTTGATCAAAGCATATAGTTTTATACAGATTTGCGGTGAAGCCTGTATTTACAATAAAGTGAGTGGGAGCACTACCGCCTTTTTGATAAATATATGTGAGTAACATATTGTTGATCAGAAATGATGCAGAATTTTTCTGGAAAGCATAAAGGAGTATTTTAAAGGAGTTCTTTAAAAGAAAGACCTCAGTAAAGCTAATTACATACCTTGATAAGTTTTATTGAGATAGATCAAGACGCTTGATAAGTTTTTCAATAAGTACATACCTTGTCAAGATTTTGAAATACTTCAAAATGGAACAATCAAAGAAAGAGTTCTTGACTGTGTTGCAAAGGTGTGAAATTGAGTAAGACCCAAATCCCGACCACGGCAGAAAATAGAAAGAGAATGAAAGTCATTCCCTATGCCTCAGTCATAGGTTCTATAAAGTATGCTATGCTATGTAACAGACCTATTATATACCTTTCTCTGAATTTGGCAAGGGAGTACAATAGTAATCTAAGAGCAGATCACTAGACATTGGTCAAGAATATCTTTACTGAGGACTAAGGAAATATTTCTCGATTATGGAGGTGATAAAAGAGCCCGTCGTAAAGAGTTACATCGGTGCAAGCTTTCACACCGATCCAGATGACTCTAAGTCTCAATCTGGATACATATTGAAAGTGGGAGCAATTAGCTAGAGTAGCTCCGTGCAGAGCATTGTAGACATAGAATATTTGGAAAATACATACGCCTCTGAATGTGACAGACCCGTTGACTAAGCTTCTCTCATGAGCAAAACTTGATCACACCTTAGTACTCTTTGGGTGTTAATCACATAGCAATGTGAACTAGATATTGACTCTAGTAAACCTTTTGGGTGCTGGTCACATTACGATGTGAACTATGGGTGTTAATCACATGCAGATGTGAACATTAGTGTTAAATCACATGGTGATGTGAACTAGATTATTGACTCTAGTGCAAGTGGGAGACTGAAGGAAATATGCCCTAGAGGCAATAATAAAGTTATTATTTATTTCCTTATATCATGATAAATGTTTATTATTCATGCTAGAATTGTATTAACTGGAAACATGATACATGTGTGAATACATAGACAAACATATTGTCACTAGTATGCCTCTACTAGACTAGCTCATTAATCAAACATGGTTATGTTTCCTAACCATAGACATGAGTTGTCATTTGATTAACCGGATCACATCATTAGTAGAATGATGTGATTGAAATGACCCATTCCGTTAGCTTAGCACTTGATCGTTTAGTATGTTGCTATTGCTTTCTTCATGACTTATACATGTTCCTACAACTATGAGATTATGCAACTCCCGTTTACCGGAGGAACACTTTGTGTGCTACCAAACGTCACAACGAATCGGGTGATTACAAAGGAGCTCTACAGTGTCTCCAAAGGTACATGTTGAGTTGGCGATTTCGATATTAGGTTTTGTCACTCCGATTGTCGGAGAGGTATCTCTGGGCCCTCTCGGTAATGCACATCACTATAAGCCTTGCAAGCAATGTAGCTAATGAGTTAGTTACGAAATGATGCATTACATAACGAGTAAAGAGACTTGCCGGTAACGAGATTGAACTAGGTATTGAAATACCGATGATCGAATCTCGGGCAAGTAACATACCGATGACAATGGGAACAACGTATGTTGTTATGCAGTTTGACCGATAAAGATCTTCGTAGAATATGTAGGAGCCAATATGAGCATCCAGGTTCCGTTATTGGTTATTGACCGGAAACGTGTTTCGGTCATGTCTACATAGTTCTCGAACCCGTAGGGTCCGCACGCTCAAGGTTTCGATGACAGTTTTATTATGAGTTTATGATTTTTTATGTACCGAAGGAGTTCGGAGTACCGGATGAGATCGGGGACATGACGAGGAGTCTCGAAATGATCGAGACGTATATATCGATATATTGGGCGACTATATTCGGACATCGGAAAGGTTCCGAGTGGTTCGGTATTTTTGAATCTACCGGGAGTTACGGAATACGGGGAAGAAGTATATGGGCCTTATTGGGCTTTAGGGGAGAGAGAGAGGCAGGCCCCCCCCATGACTAGTCCGAATTGGACTAGGGGGAGGGGCAGCGCCCCCTCCTTCCTTCTCTTCCCTCTCCCCCTTCCTTGTCTCCTACTCCTACTACATGGAAGGGGAGGAATCCTACTCCCGGTGGGAGTAGGACTCCTCCAGGGCACGCCATAGGGGCCGGCCCTCTCCCCCTCCTCCACTCCTTTATATACGGGGGCGGGGGACACCTCTAGACACAACAATTGATCCCTTGGATCTCTTAGCCGTGTGCGGTGCCCCCCTCCACCATAATCCACCTCGATAATATCATAGCGGTGCTTAGGCGAAGTCCTGTGTCGGTAGAACATCATCATCGTCACCACGCCGTCGTGCTGACGGAACTCTCCCTCAAAGCTCGGCTGGATCGGAGTTCGATGGACGTCAACGAGTTGAATGTGTGCTGAACTCGGAGGTGCCGTGCGTTCGTTACTTGATTGGTTGGATCGTGAAGACGTACGACTACATCAACCGCGTTGTGATAACGCTTCCGCTTACGGTCTACGAGGGTACGTGGACACACTCTCCCCTCTCGTTGCTATGCATCACCATGATCTTGCGTGTGCGTAGGATTTTTTTTTAAATTACTACGTTCCCCAACAATATTGTCATCTCACCTTTAGCTAGTCTCCGTAGCCTTTTATTTTGAGTTACTAACACTTAGCAACCGAACCGGTATTTATTACCCTGGTGCTACTAGGAGTACTAGTAAAGTACACAATAATATAACGTATATTCAAAATACTTCTGTCGACCTTGCCAGCCTTCTCATCTACCAAGTATCTAGGGCAGTTCTGCTTCAGTGACCGTTCCCCTCATTACAGAAGCACTTTGTCTCGGGTTTGGGTTCAACCTTGGGTTTCTTCACTAGAGCAGCAACTGATTTGCCGTTTCATGAAGTATCCCTTCTTTCCCTTGCCCTTCTTGAAACTTGTGGTTTTACTAACCATCAACAATTGATGCTCCTACTTGATTTCTGCTTTCGCGGTGTCAAACATCGTGAGTTTCTCAAGGATCATCATGTCTATCCCTGATATGTTATAGTTCATCACGAAGCTCTAATAGCTTGGTGGCAGTGACTATGGAGAACCATCACTATCTCATCTGGAAGATTAACTCCCACTCGATTCAAGCGATTGTAGTACTCAGACAATCTGAGCACATGCTCAACGATTGAGCTTTTCTCCCTTAGTTTGCAGGCTTAAGAAACTTGTCAGGGGTCTCATACCTCTTGACGTGGGCACTAGTCTGAAATCCCAATTTCAGCCTTTGGAACATCTCATATGTTCTGCGACGTTTCAAAAAACGTCTTTGGTGCCACAATTCTAAACTGTTAGCATTATGCACTGAACTATCACGTAGTCATCAAAACGTGTATGTCAAATGTTCCGCAACATCTACAGACGACGCTCGAGGTTCAGCACATTGAGCGGTGCATTAAGGACATAAGCCTTCTACGCAGCAATGAGGATAATCCTCAGTTTACGGACCCAGTCCGCATAATTTCTACTATCAACTTTCAACTAAATTTTCTCTAGGAACATATCTTAAACAGTAGAACTAAAGCGTAAGCTACGACATAATTTGCAAAGACCTTTTGACTATGTTCATGATAATTAAGTTCGTCTGGTTATTTAATGAACTCCCACTTAGATAGACATCCCTCTAGTCATCTAAGTGATACATGATCCGAGTCAACTAGGCCGTGTCCGATCATCATGCGAGACGGACTAGTCATCATCGGTGAACATCTTCATGTTGATCGTATCTACTATACGACTCATGTTCGACCTTTCGGTCTCTTGTGTTCCGAGGCCATGTCTGTACATGCTAGGCTCATCAAGTCAACCTAAGTGTTTCGCATGTGTAAATCTGGCTTACACCCGTTGTATGTGAACGTTAGAATCTATCACACCCGATCATCACGTGGTGCTTCGAAACAACAAACCTTCGCAACGGTGCATAGTTAGGGGCAACACTTTCTTGAAATTTTAGCGAGGGGTCATCTTATTTATGCTACCGTCGTTCTAAGCAAATAAGATGTAAACATGACAAACATCACATGCAAATCATAAAGTGACATGATATGGCCAGTATCATCTTGCGCCTTTTGATCTCCATCTTCGAGGCGCGGCATGATCACCTTTGTCACCAGCATGACACCATGATCTCCATCATCATGATCGCCATCATCGTGTCTTCATGAAGTTGTCTCGCCAACTATTACTTCTACTACTATGGCTAACGGTTAGCAATAAAGTAAAGTAATTACATGGCGTTTTTCATTGACACGCATGTCATACAATAAATTAAGACAACTCCTATGGCTCCTGCCGGTTGTCATACTCATTGACATGCAAGTCGTGATTCCTATTACAAGAACATGATCAATCTCATACATCACATATATATAATTCATCACATCCTTTTGGCCATATCACATCACATAGCATACCCTGCAAAAACAAGTTAGACGTCCTCTAATTGTTGTTGCATGTTTTACGTGGCTGCTATGGGTTTCTAGCAAGAACGTTTCTTACCTACGCAAAAGCCACAACAGTGATATGCCAATTGCTATTTACCCTTCATAAGGACCCTCTTCATCGAATCCGATCCGACTAAACTGGGAGAGACAGACACCCGCTAGCCACCTTATGCATCAAGTGCATGTAAGTCGGTGGAACCTGTCTCACGTAAGTGTACATGTAAGGTCGGTCCGGGCCGCTTCATCCCACAATGTCGCCGAATCAAGATAAGACTAGTAACAGTAAGCAAATTGAACAAATCATCGCCCACAACTACTTTGTGTTCTACTCGTGCATAGAATCTACGCATAGACCTAGCTCATGATGCCACTGTTGGGGAACGTAGTAATAATTCAAAATTTTCCTACGTGTCACCAAGATCAATCTAGGAGATGCTAGCAACGAGAGAGAGAGAGAGAGAGAGAGAGAGAGAGAGAGAGAGAGAGAGAGAGAGAGAGAGAGAGAGCATCTTCATACCCTTGAAGATCGCTGAGCGGAAGCGTTACAAGAACGCGGTTGATGGAGTCGTACTCGCGGCGATTCAAATCGTGGAAGATCCGATCTAGCGCCGTACGCCTCCGCGTTCAACACACGTACAGCCCGGGGACGTCTCCTCCTTCTTGATCCAGCAAGGGGAGAGGAGAAGTTGATGGAAAGCTCCGGCAGCACGACGGCGTGGTGGTGGAGCTCGTGGTTCTCCGGCAGGGCTTCGCCAAGCACTATGGAGGAGGAGGAGATGTTGGAGGAGGAGGGATGCGCCAGGGAAGGGGTGCGGCTGCCCTCTCTCTCCCTCACTATATATAGGGGGAAGGGGGTGGAGGAGGCGCCCTAGGGTTCCCTAGGGGAGGGGCGGCGGCCACAGGGTAAACCCTAGATGGGTTTGGGCGCCCCCACCCCTAGGAAACTTGCCCCCCAAGCCGGGAGGGGAGGCTGCCCTAGGGGAGGTGACCCCACCTCTCCAGGCTACGTGAGAGGGGTTGGGAGGGGCGCACAGCCCCTTAGTGGGCTGGTGTGCCCCCTCCCCTTGGCCCATCAAGCCCCCCAACGCTTGCCGGGGCCTCCGAAACACCTTTCGGTCACGCTGGTCGTCACCCGGTACTCCCAGAACAATTCCGGACTCCAATACCCTTCATCCAATATATCAATCCTCACCTCCGACCACTCTGAGTTCCTCGTCACGTCAGGATCTCATCCGGACTCAACAACCTTCGTAACTACATACTATTTCACATAACAACTCTAGCGCCACCGAACCTTATGTGTAGACCCTACGGGTTCGGGAACCATGTAGACATGACCGAGACGTTCTCCGGCCAATAACCAACAGCAGGATCTGGATACCCATGTTGGCTCCCACATGTTCCACGATGATCTCATCGGATGAACCACGATGTCGGGGATTCAATCAATCTCGTATACAATTCCCTTTGTCTATCGGTATGCTACTTGCCCGAGATCCGATCGTCGGTATCCCTATACCTTGTTCAATATCGTCACCGGCAAGTCTCTTTACTCGTTCCGTAATGCATGATCCCGTGGCTAACTCATTAGTCACATTGAGCTCATTATGATGATGCATTACCGAGTGGGCCCAGAGATACCTCTCTGTCATACGGAGTGACAAATCCCAGTCTCGATTCGTGCCAACCTGATAACCCACAAGTATAGGGGATCAATTGTAGCCTCTTTTGATAAATAAGAGTGTCGAACCCAACGAGGAGCTAAAGGTAGAACAAATATTCCCTCAAGTTCTATCGACCACAGATACAACTCTACGCATGCTTGACGTTCCCTTTACCTAGAACAAGTATAAAACTAGAAGTACTTTGTAGGTGTTTTTGGGTAAGCTTGCAAGAAAGTAAAGAGCACGTAAATAAAGACTAGGGGCTGTTTAGATGAAGACACAACTAAGTTAGTTTTAGTAGAGAGCTTTTTGTTACGAGAAAGTTATTTGTCCCTAGGCAATCGATAACTAGACTGGTAATCATTATTGCAATTTTATTTGAGGGAGAGGCATAAGCTAACATAATTTCTCTACTTGGATCATATGCACTTATGATTGGAACTCTAGCAAGCATCCGCAACTACTAAAGATCATTAAGGTAAAACCCAACCATAGCATTAAAGTATCAAGTCCCCTTTTTCCCATATGCAAACAACCAACTTACTCGGGTCTGTGCTTCTGTCACTCACGCCACCCACCATAAGCAAATCATGAACATATTGCAAACCCTACAACGGAGATCCCTCACGCTTGCACAACATGGAGAGCACCATAGGACAGCACCAATAATAAAACATGCAACTCAAACCAATCTTGATCATCAAATAGCCCATAGGACAAAATAGATCTACTCAAACATCATAGGATAGCCATACATCATTGGGAAATAGTATATAGCGTTGAGAACCACGTTTAAGTAGAGATTACAGTGGGTAAGAGAGAGGTTACACCGCTGCATAGAGGGGGGAAGAATTGGTGATGATGGCGGTGAAGTTGTTGGTGAAGATGGCGGTGATGATGATGGCCCCGGCAGCGCTCCGGCGCCACCGGAAGCAAGGGGGAGAGGGGCCCCCTTCTTCTTCTTCTTCCTTGACCTCCTCCCTAGATGGGAGAAGGGTTTCCCCACTGTTCCTTGGCTCCCATGGCGTGGGAGGGGTGAGAGCCCCTCCGAGATTGGATCTATCTCTCTGTTTCTCTCTGCTTTACGCGTTACGCTCGCTGCCTTTTCACCGTTTCTTTTATATCCGAGATCCGTAACTCCAATTGGACTGAAACCTTCGCCGTGATTTTTTCCCAAAAATTAGCTTTCTTGCGGCCGAAGAAGGGCATCAACCGCCTTACGTGTGGCCCATGAGGGTGGGGGGCGCACCCTCCTGGTACGGGCGTGGGCCCCTGCCTCGTGGCCACCTCGGACACCGTTTCGTGTTGATCTTTCTCCCAGATTTTCCAAATATTCCAAAAATAAGCTCCGTCCGTTTTTATCCCGTTTGGATCCCATTTGATATGGATATATCATAAACCAAAAACATGCAATGACATGTGAACTTGCACCGGCATTTGGATCAATATGTTAGTCCCAAAAATAGTATAAAAAGTTGCCAAAAAGTATATGGAAGTTGTAGAATATTGGCATGGAACAATCAAAAATTATAGATATGACAGAGATGTATCAGCATCCCCAAGCTTAATTCCTGCTCGTCCTCGAGTAGGTAAATGATAAAAAAGATAATTTTGATGTGGAATACTACCTAGCATAATCTTGATCATATGACTAATCATGGCATGAATATTAAGACACGAGTGACTCAAAGCAATAGTCTATCCTTTAACATAAAAACAATAATACTTCAAGCCTACTAATAAAGCAATCATGTCATTTCAAGACGCTTGATAAGTTTTTCAATAAGTACATACCTTGTCAAGATTTTGAAATAGTTCAAAATGGAACAATCAAAGAAAGAGTTCTTGCCTGTGTTGCAAAGGTGTGAAATTGAGTAAGACTCAAATCCCGACCACGGTAGAAAATAGAAAAGAGAATGAAAGTCATTCCCTATGCCTCAGTCATAGGTTCTATAAAGTATGCTATGCTATGTACCAGACCTATTGTATACCTTTCTCTGAATTTGGCAAGGGAGTACAATAGTAATCTAAGAGCAGATCACTGGACATTGGTCAAGAATATCCTTAGTGAGGACTAAGGAAATATTTCTCGATTATGGAGGTGATAAAAGAGCCCGTCGTAAAGAGTTACATCGGTGCAAGCTTTCACACCGATCCATATGACTCTAAATCTCAATCTGGATACATATTGAAAGTGGGAGCAATTAGCTAGAGTAGCTCCGTGTAGAGCATTGTAGACATAGAATATTTGCAAAATACATACGGCTCAATGTGATGACCCGTTGACTAAGCTTCTCTCACGAGCAAAACATGATCACACCTTAGTACTCTTTGGGTGTTAATCACATAGCAATGTGAACTAGATATTGATTCTAGTAAACCTTTTGGGTGCTGGTCACATGATGATGTGAACTATGGGTGTTAATCACATGCAGATGTGAACATTAGTGTTAAATCACATGGTGATGTGAACTAGATTATTGACTCTAGTGCAAGTGGGATACTAAAGGAAATATGCCCTAGAGGCAATAATAAAGTTATTATTTATTTCCTTATATCATGATAAATGTTTATTATTCATGCTAGAATTGTATTAACCGGAAACATGATACATGTGTGAATACATAAACAAACATATTGTCACTAGTATGCCTCTACTAGACTAGCTCATTAATCAAAGATGGTTATGTTTCCTAACCATAGACATGAGTTTTCGTTTGATTAACGGGATCACATCATTAGTAGAATGATGTGATTGACATGACCCATTCCGTTAGCTTGGCACTTGATCTTTTAGTATGTTGCTATTGCTTTCTTCATGACTTATACATGTCCCTACAACTATGAGATTATGCAACTCCCGTTTACCGGAGGAACACTTCATTCTACTATGTAGGAACATGTATAAGTCATGAAGAAAGCAATAGCAACATGTATAAGTTATGATGAAAGCAATAGCAATAAACTAAACGATCATAGTGCTATGCTAACGGATGGGTCAAGTCAATCACATCATTCTCTAATGCCCGTTCATCAAATGACAACTCTTGTCCATGGCTAGGAAACTTAACCATCTTTGATTAACGAGCTAGTCAAATAGAGGCATACTAGTGACACTATGTTTGTCTATGTATTCACACATGTACTAAGTTTCCGGTTAGTAAAATTCTAGCATGAATAATAAACATTTATCATGATATAAGGAAATATAAATAACAACTCTATTATTGCCTCTAGGGCATATTTCCTTCCGTCTCCTACTTGCACTAGAGTCAATAATCTAGATTACATTGTAATGATTCTAACACCCATGGAGTCTTGGTGTTGATCATGTTTTGCTCGTGAGAGAGGCTTAGTCAACGGGTCTACAACATACAGATCTGTATGTATTTTGCAAATCTCTATGTCTCCCTCCTTGACTTGATCGCGGATGGAATTGAAGCGCCTCTTGATGTGCTTGGTACTCTTGTGAAATCTGGATTCCTTTTCCAAGGCAATTCCACCAGTATTGTCACAAATGATTTTCATTGGACCCAATGCACTAGGTATGACACCTAGATCGGATATGAACTCCTTCATCCAGACTCCTTCATTTGCTGCTTCTAAAGCAGCTATGTACTCCACTTCACACGTAGATCCTGCCACGACGCTCTGCTTGGAACTGCACCAACTGACAGCTCCACCATTCAATAAAAATACTTATCCGGTTTGTGACTTAGAGTCATCTGGATCAGTGTCAAAGCTTGCATCGACGTAACCATTTACGACGAGCTCTTTGTCACCTCCATAAACGAGAAACATATCCTTAGTCCTTTTCAGGTATTTCAGGATGTTTTTGACCGATGTCCAGTGATCCACTCCTGGATTACTTTGGTACCTCCCTGCTAAACTAATAGCAAGGCAAACATCAGGTCTGGTACATAGCATTGCATACATGATAGAACCTATGGCTGAAGCATAGGGAATGACTTTCATTTTCTCTCTATCTTCTGCAGTGGTCGGGCATTGAGTCTGACTCAACTTCACACCTTGTAACACAGGCAAGAACCCTTTCTTTGTTTGATCCATTTTGAACTTCTTCAAAACTTTATCAAGGTATGTGCTTTGTGAAAGTCCAATTAAGCGTCTTGATCTATCTCTATAGATCTTGATGCCCAATATATAAGCAGCTTCACCGAGGTCTTTCATTGAAAAATTCTTATTCAAGTATCCTTTTATGCTATTCAGAAATTCAGTATCATTTTCGATCAACAATATGTCATTCACATATAATATCAAAAATGCTACAGAGCTCCCACTCACTTTCTTGTAAATACAGGCTTCTCCAAAATTATGTATAAAACCATAAGCTTTGATCACACTATCAATGCGTATATTTCAACTCTGAGAGGCTTGCACCAGTCCTGTCGTGGAATTGTCACGGCAGATGTCCTAGTGTGAGGACTTAGTCATGAGGCCAACACATCTATGTGGTAGCTTGAGAGGGGTTGAGAGGAATCGATAGATGCAACACAAGACAAGGTTTTAGACAGCTTCGGGCCCCGGGAAACATCATCCGGTAACAACCCTACATGCTATTTGTGGCTAGATCTCATTATGCTCATGAGAGAGTCGCTGCATAAGCCGGCTCCCCCTTTGTGTCTAGCCCTAGAGATTGTTTTTCTCCCCTCTTTGGGGAGCCCTGCCCCTCCTTATATATGTTGAAGGGGCAGTTTACATGACTAGTCCTAGTCCAAGAGCGCTCGCGGCGGCTCGGCAGCGGAACGAGGCACCGCAAATGTTGGATGTGGCTGGACAGAAAATACCCCGCCTGCCTGTATGTTTAGGTGAGCAGCAGTAGCACCCCATGTGGCTTCACGACTGCCACGATGATTCATTGTATTTTTTTATTCCATCCATGAAAAACTAATTTGTCTTGATGAGATGAAGAAACGGCAGTAGCTTTTAATCTCCATGTAGTACGGGCAGTACTACGCAATGTATCAGCAAAACCAGTGTTTTGCAGTCTGTTTTTAGTACACTTTTTGCCACAATATGCATGTTCTTCCGTCTCCTCAATGAACGCAGATCAGAAAAAACGGCCTCTGCTATTCCCTGCCACCACCGGAGTCCTTTGGGATTTGGCCCGTGTGTGTGTAACTAGATTGGAGTTCTTGTATTGATGGAAAGTGGCAGCAATATGGTCTCATGGCAGCAATAGTCCTTGCAACAGCTGTAGTGTTGATTAGAAAAACGAGTAGTAAAAACACCAGCAGCGCCTGAGCTCCTCGGGACTTGAAGCTTCCCTGACGTATGGCTACTATGGATGGGAAACATGCGCCGTACTTCCGAATCCTTGGCAGCGTGTTATGGAAATCTAACCAGTCTTAGCGACGCGCGGCAGCATCTCAAGAAATCGATCAGGTTTTCGATTAGACTGCTTGTTGGTCTCGTCAACTCGACGATTTTGCCGGTTTCTTCATCGGAATGGTCCTCATTGGTCTTAGTGCTTTGCGTGTCCAACCAATACTAGGTGCTGCAGAAAACGGCCGTCCTCGCCTTCTCTGGGATTTGACGCTTTGTCGGATCACCAGGTGAAGTGCACAGCATCCACCGAGAAAAAATTAATCTCATCAACCCATCGTTTCGTGATGTATAGATTGAGTACCTGTCAGTTTCAGCGGATCATCGGACGGCGGCGGCAGACGCGAATATCTCAACCCTAATCTCTTCTTTGACTTCAATCTCATGGATTGTAAAAATCTTGATCTGAAAAATTGCAAAAATCCTCTAACCCTAGGGATCCCTCCAAGAACTCATCACCACCGTGCGCAGGCCCCACGGTGGCCGCCAACTGTCGTGGAATTGTCACGGCAGATGTCCTAGTGTGAGGACTTAGTCGTGAGGCCAACGCATCTATGTGGTAGCTTGAGAGGGGTTGAGCGGAATCGAGAGACGCAACACAAGACAAGGGTTTAGACAGCTTCGGGCCCCGGGAAACATCATTCGGTAACAACCCTACATGCTGTTTGTGGCTAGATCTCATTATGCTCATGAGAGAGTCGCCGCATAAGCCGGCTCCCCCTTTGTGTCTAGCCCTAGAGATTGTTTCTTCTTGCTTGTCCCTCTTTGGGGAGCCCTGCCCCTCCTTATATATGTTGAAGGGGCGTTTTACATGACTAGTCCTAGTTGGATTAGGATTACTCTATTACAAGTGGAGTCCTAGTCTTGCTTCCTTTGTAGGAGAATATTCCTTATGTCTTC
>JAHIAM010004236.1:0-32436 GCA_021605205.1 Aegilops longissima | reverse complement strand
TGGCTCCGATCATCAACAATGATGCGGTCCAGGTGAGATTTTTCTCCCCGACAGATCTTCAGATTCGGGCGGTTGCAATCGGGCCAATTCGCTTGGCCATCCGAGCAGATTGAAAGCTACGCCCCGGCCATTAGGGTCGATATGGAAGCTTGAACTACGCCGATCGACGTCTCGTGGAGACTTGATCTTTGACGGTTCGAGCCACGCCTAAGCACGCCAGACCTGCTATTATGGGCATGATCTAGCTTGCCACCAACAAGGTCCTGAGGTCAGATTAGTGTCCGCCCGACCCTTAGCTCGGAGCCGACACGCCAATCGAGGACGGGTGGCTGGACACCGCCTCGGGCTGCAATCTTACGGCGATCGAGTAACACCATACCTGTCCTTCGCAAGCTCGTGACTCCAAGGTGCCGACTCTCTCCTGATCTGAACCTTCCGCGCCTCGCCAATCGAATCCGGGACGCCGATCATGGAGTTCACCGCCGCGACATCTTTCAAGATTCGCTTTTTAGCGACATTCTCAATTCACTAAAGTCTCTCTTTTTATCAGAGAGCCTCGACGGACTATGGTCAGCAAGGTTGGGATGCGATTTACTTAAGAAATTCAAAGCCCACCCACCACCCACTTTGTAGCCACTGCCGATGATTTAACCGACATGCTCATTCGACATCAAGACATCGACGGTATGGACGACGATGTAGGAGATTTAACAGAACCACCGCTTATAGGCCATCGACAACCAATTCCCATCTCACGATGTATACATGGTGGATACACCCAAAGGAAACGACGACGAGAACAAGGGACGAACGAGGATCGCTCCTCTAAAAGCAATCAAAGCGGAGGCGTAAGCGCCGCCCAAACCCCACCTCGACAGAGAAAGCAGCCATACAGACTCCAGCCATAGAGCAGGGTATAACCGGCGGATTTATTTAACATGTAATCGAAAGCAACCGTCCGAATAGGATAACTTGGATAAACAACCCATCCTCGGCGAAGACAATAAATCCGGACGACTCACGCCGACAAGTTGCTGGAGCAGAAGAACCTCCAAAGGCTCATCGCCATCAAGCGAAGCGTGATAAAGCGTATGGAAGCTCAAAACAGCCGAAGATGCCCTCGTAATTAGATGGAGAAAAGTATCAACACCACAGACAAATACGCATACCGCCACACAAAGAGTTATCCAAAGTGAAAATTACTGCCGAATTTGATGATGAGGCCTTAGAGCCTCGCAATCAAAAATAAGGAAGCCACCCGGCCGACAAACGACCCCATGGTCAACACACAGGGCAAAGGACGCCGCACATATCCGCACGCGATCCGCACAAGGGTTCAGATTAAAAGGATGGCCCAGCCAGATCTATCTATGGGCCAAGGAAGCAAGCTCTAGTAAGCAATGCAACACATCAAATATCCGAACATCGCGGGTACGCCCAGATATAGGGGTGCCGACACCCCTATGTTTCATCGATGAGGTGCCGATCATGAATTTCCAAAGGGATTCAAGCCCGTAAACATAGAGGCATACGTAACAACAAACCCTGAGTTCTGGATTGAGGATTACATCCTCCACATACACATGGCTAGAGGAGATGACCTCCACGCCATAAAATACTTACCCTCAAACTCAAAGGGCTAGCCCGACATTGGCTTAAAAGCCTTCCGAAAACACCATTGGAAGTTGGGAAGAGCTCGAGGATGCTTTTCGCAAATTTTCAAGGGACCTATGTCCGACCTCCGGATGCGCAGATGATTTAAGTCATATAACTAAACAACCCGGAGAGTCAGCCCGAAACTCTGGAACAGATTTCTTACTAAAAGAACCAGATAGTCGATCGTCCGGACGTCAAGCCTTAGCAGCTTTCAAACACAGTTGCTCGAGATGAATGGCTTGCCATGACACCTTAGCCAAGAAAAGCCAAGAACAATGGCCGACATCAAGCCTCATGACCCGCTATATGCTAGGAGAGGATAGCTGGTTGGCAAGATGCGCATCAGCACCCAAGTACATCCGGGTTAGGGATGGAACGGAAACCGCGATGCAGAAGGACCAGCGCCTGCATCAAGGGAAACAACTCAAGAGCACGCCATACCAACGCCGATGAAGTCATGTACCGGGTAGGGTCATAGACCTGCCGAAAGGTACGCCCACAAGGAGACTCACAAGAGAAGCAACCTTCAAGTCGACCGTAGGTATCCACTGATGATTCAAAGACACTGACCACTTAAGATCCACTCGACCACCAGAGTCCAAGATCCACTCGGTATCCAAACGGTCTCAGAGTTAAATAGTCTTTATGACCTTAATGACATTTTTATGTAAGGCGCTACCAGAACGCCTAGCTTTAACGCACATTAAACCTCTACTACGGGGCTGGGGTCCCGGCGCACTCTATATAAGCCACCCTCCACAGTAGAAGGGTTCGCACTCGTAACACCTACGATATAATCCAATGACCGCCTCCGGCTCCAAGACGAGGGCTGTTACTTCTCCGAGAAGGGCCCGAATCAGAAATCCTTTGCGATACAACTACTCCATAGCTAGGATCTTGCCTCCCATACCTACCCCCATTCTACCGCCGACTTAGAACCACGACAGCTTGGCGCCACCATGGGGCAGGTGTTCTAGCTAATTGTTGGAGAAGTTGGGATTCTTTTGATCTCCCAGATCATGGTTTCAGGAGTTCTCGTCGACGCCACGAGATCCGCCTCGTGCGCCACGTCAGCCGATGACTCCGCTTGGCTTCAGGAGGTTCCACTCGACGTGGACGTGCTCCCCATCCGCTGGGCGACGACTACTGCTGAGATGTCCGCAAGGCCCTCCTCAAGGCAACCGTCGACCCAAGATGGGTCGGCTCTCGCCTGTTCACTCCTGGGCCTCCCACCGCGCAAGCTGCCCGGCCGGTCGAGGCTTCATCGGTGGGTGAGGCATGCGGTGGCCCGCCACCAAGCCATCCCCAAGTCGCAAGCGATCGAGCCCGACGTAATCTCTACGGCCTGCTCGATCGGGTTCAGAGATCAAGGTCCAATGCAATAGCAATGACCCGACGGCAGAGGTTCTGATGGTCGGCGGACCACGCAGTCCCTCGATTCACCCGCACCAACGAAGGTGGCGGTGGAGGCGATCCGTGCAAGCCCACGAAGAGTACTTGCCCGAGCCCCTCACTTCGCCTCCAGAGGGAGGTGCTTCATTGCCGAACATGGATGCACTTCACACTCCTATCGTTGGAGAAACCCCGAGGCTCGCGCTTGGAGGATGCGCGCCATTAACTCGGCTGAGCGCACTCGACCGAGAATCTTCAGCGAGTACTCGACGAGCGACGCGATCGAGGGTTCCAGAATCCAACGACGCCAGCTCTTTCAACCGCCAACCTGTATATCGAACTCCGATTCAGAATTTAGCAACGCCGCCAGACAGAATCAATTCAGCCTTCCCAATGGAGGCAGGTAGAGGTTTGCAGAAATCAGGGATTTGCTCCGCGCAGGAGATCAAAACTCAGTTGTATCCCAACACGAACAGGGTTCACAAATGATCCGCCGCTAAATTCATTCCACCGCCCATAGTCCAAGATCGCCTCGAGGCGTGAGGAACGTGGGCCGTGTGATGATCAATACAAGGGTCATGAGCAAGATGAGCACCATTCGATCGAACGACGACGCCGAGTGGCTACCTCCCCAAGGTGGATCATACGCCTCGGCAAAGAAGACGACAGACGCCAAAACAGTGTCAAGCTTAAGAGTTCCAATGACCCTGTGGAACCAGGCTTTGATGCAGATCTATTATCGCTCAAGGTTTAGTCGACAGAACAGAGCTCACCGAGACGGCCATGATAGAGATGTTCCTTCCAAGAGTAGAGTTCATGTCTCAGACCGAGTGTTTCAGCAGAGCCATCGTGGCCGCAGGATTCCTCCCAACTTCAAAGTTGGCGATCGGAGTCAGCAAGTTCATCGGAGAATCCAAGCCCCGACACTTGGCTTGAAGATTACCGAGTGGCGGTTCAGATCGGCGGTGGCAACGATGAGGTAGCCATGAAGCATTTACCTCTTATGTTGGAGGGTTCAGCCAGTATGGGGTTGAACTGCTAGCACCCAACAAAGATTTACACTTGGGAAGATCTTGCCCGAGTGTTTGTCGTGACATTTGAAGGAACTTGCAAACCACCAGCAGGTTTGACAGAGTTGCAAATGTAAGTGCAAAAGTCGAGTGAAACTTTGAGAGATTATATCCAGAGGTGGATCACTTTGCACCACACAATGAGAATGTATCTGATCACCAGCAGTCTCAGGCTTTCAAGGAAGGTGTCAAGAACAGAGAATTGAGTTTGAAATTTGGTCGAACCGAGATATGACCCTGAGTCGGATGATGGAGATTGCCACCAAATATGCAAATGGTGAAGAAGAGGATCGGCCCGAGTGGTAATATAAATCGCCGCCAATGAGACCGCGGAGGAAATTCCAAATGGAAGGTAAGCAAGAAGTCGAGCCAGCCGCTCCTGGAGAGGCCTTGGCAAAGGACCCTGTGAAAGTTCAAGGGGAAACCCAAGAGTCCTTGGAACCCTAAGAAGGTGAAAGACCAGGATGGGAACGACGTGTTGGATTTATTTTCATGTCATATTCATACAAAGAAAGATGAAGAGGGTAAACTCATTTACCCAAACATACCACTCGACAGGTTGTCGGTCTTGATTCAGCAGCCCAAGGGAAACAACCCAAGGATAAAGATAAGGAGATGATAAAGTTGAGGATGAGATGACAGTGATGGTGGATATCCCTGTGTCAATTCCACCGATGATTTTTGCCGACATCGAAAGCAAAAGTCGATTGAAGGTTATCAATTGGGAAGTAAACTTGGTTGCTCCGGCGACTACCAATTATCTCGAATGGTCCTGCATCGCCATCACATTCGACTAGCCGATCACCCGACGACATTGCCACCCCTGGGAGGCAAGCATTGGTGGTCGACCCAATTGTCGAAGGCACTCGACTGACCAAAGTCCTGATGGATGGTGGTAGTGGTTTGAACATATTATACGCCGAGACGCTGAAAGGGATGGGCATTCCGATGTCCGCACTCAAGCATTAAGAATATGAGCTTCCACGGAGTCATTCCTCGAAAGAAGGCTGAGTCACTCGCCAAATTGCTTTTGATGTAGTTTTTGGTGATTCAAAGCATTTCGAAAGAAAAGTTGACCTTGAGGTCGTGGATTTCCGTAGCGCTTTATCACGCTTATTCGGGAGACTAGCTTATGCACGCTTCATGGCCCACCATGTTACGGTATCTTAAACTGAAGATGCCTGGTCCCAAGGGCGTGATCACCGCCACAGTAATCGGAAGAAGGCGAAGAGTGCTTCCAAAGGCTCTAAGATCGCCGATGCTCGGGCTTGTGGTAGAGCTACAAGAGTATCGTAAAACTGCAGATCCGAGGATTTGTTGCAGCTAAGAAGCCCGCCACGAGTCAGCATTCCAATGATCGGCGAGACGAAACAGGTTCACATTCACCCGACCGATCCCGACGCTGTTCACCAACATCTCAACAACACTCGACTCAAAATAGGAAGAAGCGCCATCCGCCTCCTCCGTGAGAACCGGACATCTTTGCATGGAAGCCTCACGACATGCCGGTGTTCCTGTGGGGTTGGCTGAGCATCGCCACGAGTCCACCCAAAATTCAAACCAGTTAAAGAGTATCTCGGGCGGTCCGCCGCGTAAGAGAAAGGCCATTGGCAGGAGGTAGCTCGGCTTAGCAGCAGAGTTCATCCGAGAGATCTACCACCCGAGTGGCTCGCCAACGCTGTCATGGTCCCCAAGAAGGAGAAGTCGCTGCATGTGCATCGATTTCAGCATATCAATCGGGCCTGCCCGAAAGATCATTTCCTCTTCCTCGTGACGACCAAATAGTCGACTCAATCAAGCGGATGTGAGAGGTTGTCTTTTAGACGCTTATTCGGTACCATCGATCCGTCAGATGGACCCGATAAGATTAAAACAACGCTCATCACTCCATTTGGGTGCTTCGTTATGTCACCATGCCATTCGGTCTCAAGAATGCCGGAGCCACATTCATGAGGATGATTCGTAAGTGTTTGCTCACCAAATCACGGAATGTGGAAGCATACATGGATGATATAGTGGTCAAGTCAAGAAAGGGTTCTCACCTGTTGATCGACCTTGCTGAAACATTTGCCAATCTCAGTGAGGTATGATATCGCTTAATCCATCAAAGTGTACATTTGGAGTTCCCGCTGGAAAGTTACTCTTTTCTCGCTTCGAGGGAGGAATCGATGCTAACCCGTAAAAGGTTGGCACCATATCCAATGAAGCGCCTCGCGGTGCACGATGTCCGTAAACTTACCGGATGCTTGGCCGCTTTAAGTCGATTCATCTCTCGCCGTGAAAAGGCATTGCCTCTTTACCGATCGATGAAGAAGTCGACAAGTTCGAGTGGACTCTAGAAGCTGATGCAGCGCTTGCAGAGCTCAAAGCTCGCCTCCACCCAGCCGGTGCTTGTCGCCCAATCAGCAAGGAGCCTTTGCTGCTTTACATTGCAGCCACCGGACAAGTCGTCAAGACTGATTTACGGTCGAAAGGGAAGAAGAAGGAAAACCTTCAAAGTTCAACGCCCAGCTTTATTATCTTTCAAGCATCGATTCTATCAAAGCAAAGATACCTCACTATCGTAAGCTTGTTTATGGGATCTATATGACCACGAAGAAGGTTGCTCATTATTTCTCCGATCATTCCATTATACCATCAGCGACGCCTTTGTCGGAAATTCTTCATAACATAGATGCAACTGGTCGAGTGGCAAATGGGCGATTGAACTCCTTCCCTTGATATCAAATTCGAGGCAAAGAAAGCCATCAAGTCCCAAGCAATAGCAGATTTCTCGCCGAGTGGATCGAATAGCAACTTCCGACCCAAGTTCACTCGAACACCGGACTATGTTTTTCGATGGTTCCAAGATGCTGAACGGTTCGTGCAGGGTTGTATTGGTTTCCCGAGGAGATAGGCTCAAGTATGTTCTCCAGATTCACTTTGATTCTTCCAACAACGAAGGTAATATGAAGCACTTCGTATGGGTTATGCATGGCCATTTCATTTCGGCGTCTGGCCGCTTATGGTCTATGGCGACTGGATCTGGTTGTTAATCAAGTGATGAAGGAGTGGATGTCAAGCCCAGCTATGACAAGTTATTGTAATGCAAAGAGAAAGCTGAAAAGAAATTGAGGGGTTAGAGCTTCATCATATACCCGACCAAAAATCAAGCCGCGGATGATTTGGCGAAGATAGGGTCCAAGAGGGAAGCCATTCCTGATGTATTTTTGGAACACATTCATGTTCCATCGCTGCACGAGGATCCTTTCGCAAGAAGCCCCGCAGCAAAAGAGTGCCAATGATCCGATCGAAGTTGAGGTCCCACCGTGGTTGACCAGATTATGGAAGTTGTGGTCATCACTCCCGATCGACAAAGTGCCGCACATCGATATATCCTAAGGAAAGAGCTCCCAGAGAATGAAGAAGAGATCTCGACAGATCGTCTGGTCGATCCAAGGCCTTTACAAAGGATCAAGGGACAATTGTACAGAGAAAGCGCGATCGAGTCGCCGTAAGTGTATCACGCCGTAAGAAGGTCGATAATTCTTGAGGATATCCACTGAGGACCTATGGCTATCATGCGCCCCTTCGACCATTGTGGCTAAAGCATACCGAGCGGATTTTACCGGCCAAAGCAAATGAAATGGCAAAAGAAATAGTCGACAAGTGTGAAGGATGTCATTTATTCCAACATGTCGCACAAGCCAGCCTCAGCCTTGAAGACCATTCCACTGCTTGGCCCTTCGCTGTTTGGGGATTGACATGATTGGAACGTTGAAAATCGCGCGGTGGTTTCACCCATTTGCTAGTAGCAATGACAAGTTCACCAAGTGGATCGCTGCCCATCAAGAACCTCGATTCATGCACCGCTATCGCTTTCATCGAGAATTGATATTCAGATATGGAGTTCCGTGATAGCATCATCACCGACAATGGGTCAAACTTCGATAATGACAAGTTCAAAGCCTTCGCGCTTCTCAAGGCATGCGGGTCGACTATGCTTCAGTGGCTCATCCTCGCCGAATGGACAAGCGTAACGCGCTAACGGCCTCATTCCCAAAGGGCTAAAACTCTACCGATGCATGATCTCAAACACGCAGCAGAGCTTGGGTCTGAGCTCCATGGCCGACGCCGAAGATGCAGGCCGCCGCCGAGTCGCCATGGCTCAACTCGCCGCCCAAGGCCGCTTCGCCTTTTTCCCGTCTGGCCACCAAGACCGCCGGATCTCGACGAACTCGAGCTCCACCGCCCGGATGTATGCCTCCTCGCCGCCACCTTTCGGCTCGCTTCTTCATCATGCTGCCGCTTCGCTATCGCTGCTTCCGCTTCAGCTGCCGACTGCAGCGCCAAGTCCTCGCTGCTTCACCCGCGGCTGCTGACCGACTGCTGCTCCTCCAGATCCGCCCGCCTCCCTTCGCTTCATCTGGACTGCGGCCCAGCTCCCACCTCTCCACCGACCGGGCCGAGCCTAGCTAGGTGAGCAGCCCAGCCTGCCCAAAGGCACTATTTAGATGCGCCCTGTCATGTTTTTTCCCCGCTCATGATTTTATCAATCCAGAGACTGCAGTTTTTCGTAAAACACCTTAATGTTCATGCATCAATAATTCATTAACCATGCATCATATGTAAATAATTTAAATATGTAAAATGCTTAGAATTTCATCTAGTTTCATAATATGCCACTTTCATTCATGTTTAAAATGTTTAAAATGCTGTTTGTTTAAATTTGCTCAAATGCCATGTTAAAATGATTTATTTCATAACTAATTAACCGTAGCTTCAAATTAATAAACTTTATATGTAAATGGGGTGGAAAATGCCTAGTTTAACATGGTGCACTTTATTTTGCTGTTTAACAACATTAAAATTGTGTTTAGGGCAGAACAGTACCAAATTCATAAATTGTGTATGAGGATTTTCCGAATTGTTGTTTGTTGTTTCCGCCTCATTTAAACTTGCCTAAATAGTTAGTTTACTTTTGTTTCACCTCTTGCCATGTTTAACAACATTTAATATTGTTTGGTAGCTTAAACGAGATTAAACTAAATATGTCAATGTGGTGTTTTGTCAATATGCAACCCGCTGTATATTGAGCTCCACTTAATTTGTAGTATTGTTTGTTGCACTTTGCCATGCCATGCCTCATTAAACGGGACATGCATCATACTTGATTGTGCATCGTGCCATGTTTATGCTTGTGCATTTATCATGTTGTTTGTTTCTTTCCGTGTTGCTTCTCGCCCGTAATGTTGCGATTGTGAGGATTCGCTCGACTACTCCTGCTCATCTTCTTCATGGACTCGTTCTTCTTCCTAGCGGGATTTCGTGCAAGATGACCGCTACCTTGATCTCACTACTATCATTGCTATGCTAGTTGCTTCGCTCTATCGCTTTGCTGCTACCTACCACTTGCTTATCAAGCCTCCCAAATTGCCATGAACCTTTAACCTTTGTCACCCTTCCTAGCAAACCGTTGTTTGGCTATGTTACCGCTTTTGCTCAGCCCTCTTATAGCGCTGTTAGTTGCGTGAAGATGAAGATTGCTCCATGTTGGATTATGTTTATGTTGGGATATCACAATATCTCTTATATTATTAATGCATCTATATACTTGGTAAAGGGTGGAAGGCTCGCCTTATGCCCGGTGTTTTGTTCCACTCTTGCCGCCCTAGTTCCGCTATATCGGTATTATGTTCCCGGATTTTGCGCCCCTAACACGGTTGGGTGATTTATGGGACCCCTGACAGTTTGCTTTCAATAAACTCCTCCAAAGAAGGCCCAACCTTGGTTTTACCATTTGCCTACCACCTATACCTTTTCCTGGAGTAGCTAACCCGAGGGTCATCTTTATTTTAGCCCCCGGCCAATGCTTGTCTAAGTGTTGGTCCGAACGAAAGCAGATCAAGGGGCCACCTTGGGGAAACTTGAGGGTTGGTTTTACTCGAGGATGTCTCATCCGTGTTGCCTCGAGAACGAGATATGTGCAGCTCCTATCGGGATTGTCAAGAGATCGGGCGGTCTTGCTGGTCTTGTTTTACCATTGTCGAAATGTCTTGTAAACGGGATTCCGAGACCGATCGGTCTTCCCGGAGAAGGAATATCCTTCGTTGATCGCGAGAGCTTATCATGGGCTTGTTGGGACACCCCGCAGGTATAAACTTTCGAGAGCCGTGTCTCGCGTTATGTGGCGATGGGAATTTGTTAATATCCGTTGTAGTAAACTTGAAGTAAACTCTTCTAAAATACACCAACCGTGTAGCGTAACTGGAGTGTCTCTTTTCGGGTTGATCGAGAGGAGAACACGGTTTCGGGTTATGTCTCGACGAAGTAGGAGTTCAGGATCACTTCTTGATCATTACTAGTTGATGACCGCTTGCTTTGCTTCTCTTCTCGCTCTTTTTATGTAAGTTAGCCACCATACATTGCTTAGTCGCCGCAACCTCACCACTTTACCCCTTCCTTTCCTATTAAGCTTTGCTAGTCTTGATACCCATGGTAATGGGATTGCCGAGTCCTCGTGGTTTCACAGATTACTACAACACCAGTTGCAGTGTACAAGTTTTGTGATGATCATGACGCGAGAGCGATGTTTACTTGTTTTGGAGTTCTTCTTCTTCTTCGATCATGGGATAGGTTCCTCGGTCGGCAGCCTGGCTAGCAGGTGGTGGATGTCGCTTGAGTTTCGTTATGTTCCATCCGTAGTCGGATGTTGATCTTGTATATGATGTATTGTTGTATTCTTGTGACATTGTATGTCTTGGTTGTATCCCCACTATTATGTAATGTTGATGTAATGATATCCACCTTGCAAAAGCATCTTCAAGATGCGCTTCTATCCTTGGTGGGACCTTCGAGTTCCTTTAGGATAGGGTCGCATCTTGGGCATGGCAAGTTGGTATCAGAGCCTCGACCGACCATAGGAGCCCCCTTGATTGTTGGCCGTTGTTGAGTCTAGAAGAAAACTATTTGGAGTCTTAGGATTATATATATCGGAGAGTAGGATTCTTTTACCTCACCCCTTCGTCGCCTCGGTGAGGCCCCCGACGAGATGTTTTGTCTTTCCTCTCCTCAAATTTCACAAATTTTTTTAGGATCACGCTGGTATCTTGGGATCGCCGATAGTCTTGTGACGAGAACATTGTTCTTGGTGCCTCCCGACATTTAGGGTTGTGGCAGTGTCCCGGGAGTTGAGCTCCGAGGTGTTGTCGCCACAATTTTATCGCTGCAGCTCGAATACCTGAGTTTTGCCGACATCGAAAATCTCTTTTATGCAGCTTGTTGGTGAGATAACTCTCGACGCCACCCAAGATCGGGAGTTCGGGAGTATTGCCATAACTCGATAATGATGCTTTTTGAAGGTTGAGGTACACGATTTCGAGTTTTCTTGGTTATGTGTTGAAGGATGGATACAAATGATCTAGGTATTGTTAGTTTGGGTGATATATTTTGTGTCCTCTCGATCCCCAACACCGATTGCATAACCGTAAAGTTTCGGAGTTTATAGGTGGGAATTCAAGTAGCTCCTAGAATATCTTTCCGATGATGCATGATATGGGATTGGGTAAATCTCTATCATATGTATTTGTTCCGCTTATTCTGCAAGCCAAATCCTTTGTTTTGTTTTATTTGTGGTATTCGAGTTGCTTCAAAGTCAAATGTTGAATCCATACCTTCCCTAAATGATGTTCTCATATTGCTATGTGAATACTAATCCTTCTTGATCATCGAGGTCGTCATGTTAATTCTTTTCCAACCGGCGTGCTTCTCTTTAAGTGAATCCGATCATTTCAACATCCGCAAGATAAATTCTAAGTTTTTCTCAACGGTGTCCATTTCATCCGTCCCCAAGTTGCCTTTGTTTTCCCACCCTCCCACCCTTTTTCTTCAAGGACTTAGATTTCTTAATCACGTATCCTTTATTTGTGGAAGTCTCTTCATTCTTTTCTTTCAATGTTCTTATCCGTGATTTCCCATGAAGATGCTCAACAGCTTTCAAGTTCATCATCCTTCATTGTTGTTCCTTCTCCGTGGATCCAATTCAAGCTTTCGATATTCATCATATTCCTTTCCTCGCTTCTAATGATTTCTCATGCCGATGCACCTCTTAATCATTCACTTCGCACTATTAATTTGTCCCGAGTGTCAAGATATCTCGTAAGGCCTGCTTTTCTTCCAAGATCTGTTCAAGCTATTTGGAGATTATTATCTCATTCAAGTCATTTAATTCAACCGTGCAACCTCTCTTTAAAATCCTTCAACGATGTTTCTTTCGAGTGGGCCCTAACCCACAAGTCTTTTTCCGTGATCTTATCTCGACTCTTCTAATTTTCCTGAATTATTCTCAAATTCATTTCAAAGTTTGACGAAGAATGAATTTTCATCACCACATGCCTTCTCCAAGGTCGCTTTCAAATTCTTTTCATCTCCGCTCAACCTTTACTCTTTTAATCCTTCCGGAGTTTCTCAACAACTTGGTGGTGTTTTCATCGCCATTCTCAACATTTGAAGACCAAGAAGAGTTCCTCTTAAATCCTTACTTGTTCTCCAAAGATGCGTAGTTCAAGCTTGATGCCATCCTCTCATAATTGTTTTAGATTGTGAGAATTCTTTTCACCCATCCGAGCATGTCATGAGTTGTTTCCGCTTTTCCTCCGAAGGCCATCATGTCATAATCTTCATTCTCAGCGTAGCTATCATTCTCCAAATCTTACCGTGAATCGCTCAAATATCCTCTAATCAGTTCATGATCTCTTCATTCTCTTGTATCTAAATTCTCTCAAGCATCTTCATTCGCTTTCCAATTCTTCTCGTGAATTGTGCCTTTTCTACGCTCATTTTCAATTCGTATGGTGGTTCGCTTAAGATTTCACTTCCTTCGTTATCATACTAATTCATTCGTTGTTTCCAAATTCCACCGTGGTTCCATCAATACCTTCTCAAGTTTGCGCTTATATCTCTTTAATCCTTTCTACGGAATAAGTAGTATGCCAAATCCATTGCTTGTCATCAATCTAATTTGATGAAGGATAAGCATACAATAAATATTTTTCTTATTTCCTCGAGGTGATTCAATTCTTTTCTTCCGAGATTGTTCATGATGAAGTAATTTCGCTTATAGTGTTTCATCTTTTCTTTTCCGAGTTCCAAGTTTTCGCATTATCTCATCGCTAAGCTCCTTCTAAATCATCGCAAGGCTTCACCTGTGTTTTCAACTTCTTTCTTTTTATCATCCTTTTATTACCGGAGTTCTTCATGGAGACTCAAATGGTGGTTCGTCAAGGATTCTTTTCATTCTTCAATTGTTCTTCAAGATTTCTCTCGGTTATGATCCGCCAAGCTATACTCTAAAATAAACATGGTGTCCAATACATGTTTTGTTTTGAGGAGCTCAAGTATTCTTCATCTTGCATTCCAAAGTGCAATTCTTTCTACCTTATCTTTTGAGGTGGTGTTATGTCACTTTGACAATTTCCTTCATGTTTCATGATTCATATGTTGTCAAAAATGAAGTATTTTAAATCCATCATTTTCTTCGCTCAAGAGATCTTTTCAACCAATCAATCTTTTTGTTGGAGTTATATTGGGTTATATTTCACCTACAGCCTTCCCTAAGGAATGTAGCTATTTGTGGTGCTTATCAATGATCCAATTTTCTCCTTCTCATCTCGGTGAAGAAGTTTTTCATCTCTTTGGTGCTCTCAATCAAATCAATGGTTTCCATTTGTGGCCGGTTGTCACCTCATAGTCTCGAGATGTTCTCCATAAGCCCACTACAAGCTTATTCGATTCGTTGTTGGTTTTCCAACAATTCCGTTCTAACCTTCTTGGAAGGGTGCTTTCCAAGCTCATTTGTGGCAGAAGTTGGCTTTTCCTTCTCCATTATGTTATTCCAATGATCTGTCTTCTATTCTTTCTTCCGGAGGCATTGTGATGTTGCTCTTTTCACTCATCATCTCGAATTGTGAGGATCGTGTTCTTTTCTTGCTTATCCATTTAACTGGAGTGTTGTATCATCTCTTCAATATCTTTTCATCTCATCAAGTTTTCTTCTCTTTTCTACCGGAGTGCTGTCCAGATTCTATCATTGTTGTTCCTTCGCTATCTCATTATACCGAGGTGGTCATATTCTTTTCGCTCGTGAAGCTCTTATTTCCATGTCTTTCAACCTTCAAGTTCTCGTAATGCTCCTTGTTCATCTTTTTCTAACTAATTGTTTGCAATCTCGCTCATCTCTCGTTGTACTCTTTCTTTTAAATTGTTTAACCTCCCAAGGTTCCTTGGTTTCACTCTTTTGTCAAGAAGCAACTTTGTTTTACCTCTTCCTCTTCCGCTTTTCTCCGGTGCCATCCTAGATCTCGGGACGAGATCCTCTCGTAGTGGTGGAGTGTTGTAACGCCCCGGATACAACTTTCCATATTCGTAACTCCAACTCTTGCCTTTTCCGGAGATGTGATATTTTATTTCCTCCGTGGTTTGGTTTTTGTCTTTTGTTTTGCATTTTGTTCATGTCATGCATTTCATCTCATAGCATCATGTGCATTGCATCCGCATGTTTTCATAAACTTGCATCCGTCAGAGTTGCCGCTTCTTCCTTGTCTCGCTGACCTGTCATATCAACCGACCGCTTCTTCTCTCTTATCTGAGCCCGCAAAACCCCCTTGTCTCCATGGCTTTCACAAACCTCGCAAGGTCCCGAAGCTGTCCCGAACCCGACCCGGCTGTCATTATCGATTGGTTCGATCATCTCCAACATCCCTAAGATATCTTCCGCTTCTCCATTGACTCCCTAACCTTTTATTTTCGATCGCCTCGAGCCCAATCTGCTGATCCAAATCCTTCTCCTTTTTACCTACCTACTATATATATAGCAGTCCAAACCTAAAACCTAGAGAGCTGTCCCATCCATCCCATCACAACACCGCCACCCCACCAAACTCCACTCGGCTTTCCTGTTCGGCCAATCCAGAGCGTAGCTCCTCCCCGCCTCAATCTGGATCGAGGAGCCCGAGCCTCGCAGCGCCCGAGGCCTCCGCCACCTGCTCCTCCCGCCTCACGGCGGACTCCTCCCAGCAGCAAGACCACACCAAGCCTCGCCGCAGCCTCCTTCTCGTCAGGCCTGCACGAGCGGACGAGCCTCGAGCTCCCTCCTCTCGATCCATGGTGCCTCCGCCGAGCGACCCAAGAGCTCGCCCCGCCCGAGACCAGGCCACCGGCCCTGCGTCTGAGAGCCCATGCCCGTGGGGCTCCTCGCCCCCAGCCGCCTCAATCTTCCGCCACACCTCCGACTGCTGTTGCCGGCGACCACAGGTCCAGCGCCATGCCCCACCTCCTTCCCTCGCTTCTTCCTCCTCCTTCAGATTCATCTCTCTCTGTGGCTCTCTCGCTTGGACAGAACCGCCTGCTTCCTTCTTCTCGTGGAACTCGCTGAGCTCCCATGGCCGACGCCGAAGCTGCAGCGCCCACCGAGTTGCCATGGCTCAACTCTATCGCCCAAGGCCGCTTCGCTTCTTTCCCCGTCTGGCCACTAAGACCGCCGGATCCGGACGAACTCGAGCTCCACCGCCGGATGCATGCCTCTCCCCGCCAGCCTTCGCTTCGCTTCTTCATCATGCCAGCCGCCGCTTCGCCGTCGCTGCTCTCGCTTCAAGATCGACCGCAGCGCCAAGTCCCGCCAGCCTCACCCGCCTGCTGACTGCTGCTCCTCCAGATCCGCCCAGCTTAGCGCCTCCTTCGCTGCTGACCATGCCCAGCTCCCACTCTCCACCGAATCGGGCCGAGCCCAGCTAGGTGAGCAGCCCACCGCCAAAGGCACTATTTAGATGCTGCCTGTGTCATGTTTTTTTCCCCGCTCATGATTTTATCAATTATCCGAGACTGCAGTTTTTCGTAAAACACCTTAATGTTCATGCATCAATAATTCATTAACCATGCATCATTTGTAAATAATTTAAATATGTAAAATGCTTAGAATTTCATCTAGTTTCATAATATGCCACTTTCATTCATGTTTAAAATGCTTAAAATGTTGTTTGTTTAAATTTGCTCAAATGCCATGTTAAAATGATTTATTTCATAACTAATTAACCGTAGCTTTGAATTTAATAAACTTTATATGTAAATGGGGTGGAAAATGCCTAGTTTAACATGGTGCACTTTATTTTGCTGTTTAACAACATTAAAATTGTGTTTAGGGCAGAACAGTACCAAATTCATAAATTGTGTATGAGGATTTTCCGGAATTGTTGTTTGTTGTTTTCGGCCTCATTTAAACTTGCCTAAATAGTTAGTTTACTTTTGTTTCACCTCTTTCCATGTTTAACAATATTTAATATTGTTTGGTAGCTTAAACGAGATTAAACTAAATATGTCAATGTGGTGTTTTGTCAATATGCAACCCGTTGCATATTGAGCTCCACTTAATTTGTAGTATTGTTTGTTGCACTTTGCCATGCCATGCCTCATTAAACCGGACATGCATCATACTTGATTGTGCATCGTGCCATGTTTATGCTTGTGCATTTATCATGTTGTTTGTTTATTTCCGTGTTGCTTCTCGTTCCGTAATGTTGCGATTGTGAGGATTCGCTCGACTACTCCTGCTCATCTTATTCATGGACTCATTCTTCTTCCTAGCGGGATTTCGTAAGATGACCGTCACCTTGGATCTCACTACTATCATTGCTATGCTAGTTGCTTCGCTCTATCGCTTTGCTGCTACTCTACCACTTGCTTATCAAGCCTCCCAAATTGCCATGAACCTTTAACCTTGTCACCCTTCCTAGCAAACCGTTGTTTGGCTATGTTACCGCTTTTGCTCAGCCCTCTTATAGCGCTAGTTGCGTGAAGATGAAGATTGCTCCATGTTGATTATGTTTATGTTGGGATATCACAATATCTCTTATATTATTAATGCATTTATATACTTGGTAAAGGGTGGAAGGCTCAGCCTTATGCCTGGTGTTTTGTTCCACTCTTGCCGCCTCTAGTTTCCGCCATATCGGTATTATGTTCCCGGATTTTATGCCCCTAACACGGTTAAGTGATTTATGGGACCCTTGACAGTTCGCCTTGAATAAAACTCCTCCAAAGAAGGCCCAACCTTGGTTTTACCATTTGCCTACCACCTATACCTTTTCCTTTGGGAGTAGCTAACCCGAGGGTCATCTTTATTTTAGCCCCCGGCCAATGCTTGTCTAAGTGTTGGTCCAAACTAGCAGATCATGGGGCCACCTTGGGGAAACTTGAGGATTGGTTTTACTCAGAGGATGTCTCATCCGTGTTGCCTCGAGAACGAGATATGTGCAGCTCCTATCGGGATTGTCGGCGATCGGGCGGTCTTGCTGGTCTTGTTTTACCATTGTCGAAATGTCTTGTAAACCGGATTCCGAACTGATCGGGTCTTCCCGGAGAAGGAATATCCTTCGTTGATCGCGAGAGCTTATCATGGGCTGTTGGGACACCCTCGCAGGTATAAACTTTCGAGAGCCGTGTCTCATGTTATGTGGCAGATGGGAATTTGTTAATATCCGTTGTAGTAAACTTGAAGTAAACTCTTCTAAAATACACCAACCGTAGCGTAACTCGTGAGTGTCTCTTTTTCGTTGATCGAGAGGAGAACACGTTTCGGGTTATGTCTCGACGAAGTAGGAGTTCAGATCACTTCTTGATCATTACTAGTTGATGACCGCTGCTTAGCTTCTCTTCTCGCTTTTTTTATGTAAGTTAGCCACCATACATTGCTTAGCCGTCAGCTGCAACCTCACCACTTTACCCCTTCCTTTCCTATTAAGCTTTGCTAGTCTTGATACCCATGGTAATGGGATTGCCGAGTCCTCGTGGTCACAGATTACTACAACACCAGCAGTGTACAGGTTTTATGATGATCATGACGCGAGAGCGATGTTTACTTGTTTTGGAGTTCTTCTTCTTCTTCGTCGATCATGGGATAGGTTCCTGGTCGGCAGCCTGGGCTAGTAGGGTGGATGTCGTTTGAGTTTCTGTTTATGTTTCATCCGTAGTCGGATGTTGATCTTGTATATGATGTATTGTTGTATTCTTGTGACATTGTATGTCTTGGTTGTATCCCCACTATTATGTAATGTTGATGTAATGATATCCACCTTGCAAAAGCATCTTCAAGATGCGCTTCTATCCTTGGTGGGACCTTCGAGTTCCTTTAGGATAGGGTCGCATCTTGGGCGTGGCAGAGCACATCAGTAGAGAAAGCCGAAAACTGACTGTCATGATGTAGCGTGAGACTGGTCAACCACTCGATGACCCACCGGAATCTTTAGGATTCCTCCAGATAACGGCGGGTCGCTTCCTGGGCCAGCACACACGCTTCTTCAACTCGGCAAGCGCTGTGCCCCTAGGGGCTATATAGTAGCCCCACCGCCAAACTCCTATGGCTAAGTGAAAGTGATAAAGCATTATAGTCCGTTGCCTAGTTTGCTACGCTATCACCTCCTTTATAGGACCAAGACGTTGATCATAGAAAATGCGCTTTCATAACACCCCGCATTATATGCGTAAATAAGCCAAGATCGCCATCTTTCGTGTTATATACACATATACATTAAACGATCGCACATGAGGTATTTTAATTATTGCGCACAAGTATAAAAAGCTTTATATTCCATCGAAACATTGTTTTACAATTATACGTGTTATTCAACATGATATCCTTCGAGCATCGCCTCTATTAAACGAAACGCCTCGCAGAACTTCCTCGAAAATAGTGCTCGGTGTACTGCCCCGTCCAATCTTGGGATGCAATGTCGGTGGTTTTCATCTCCGCCTCGCCTTGACACGGGCAAGAGCCATCCGTGCACCCTCTATGCATGCTAACCTCTTCATCTCATTGATATGCGGCACCGCACCAAGGAATTGCTGCACCAAACCAAAATAACTCTTCAGCTCGGGCCTTTCCGACCACAGATGACTCACGACATCCTTCATGGCGAGTCCGGATAACCTATTCAGCTCCGCCCATTCGCCAAACGCCGGATAATGGAAGTGGGCGCCCGATCATCGAATCATGCGACTAAAATGCTTTTCCACTTCGTGATCCCGTTGATCTCGGAAGTGTTCGTCGCCATCCGCTGCACTTGCCGCCAAGTCCAGATAAGTATCCGCCGCAGTCCACACCGGTCCAACTCGAGCATACTTAGGATCCCCGAACTTCATCCACAAGATAAAGGGCTTTCCAACATGCGATATCTCCGGCCTGACGTAGCTCCTGCTTCATGGCTCTCATTGCAGAGCGAGCATCCTTGGCCTCGGTAGTGGCCTTTTCCAGGTCCTTTTGTTCCGCCCGATCTTCTTTTTCAAGAAACTTGCAGCGGTCGGCAGCATCCTTCAATTTCACAGCCATCTCGGCAATTTCCTTCCTGCTTCGGCAGTGAGCGGCCTGTTCGGCCTTCAGCTCTTCGGCCACCTTTAAGGCAGCCGCATCACTTTTTCTGGCCTGCTCCTTGGCTCGGGCGAGTTCCACCCGAAGGTTCTCCATGGCAGCGGCACCATCTCGCATCAAGCATACATGTTGTAAGGCAAGGGCATCAAGCCCCTTACCAGGTGTCCGCGAGAAAATTTCATACCTTGCGATTGCCCAAACCGCTTGTTGACAAGCGCGATGTCGGATCCGCCACGCTGTTGCCGCTTAGCTCGGAATTCATCATCCGCTAGCCACCGACACTTCGCCACGCATATAGGAAGAGCGATATGTTATACCTAGATTATGATCCTGAGCGCTGTCATTTTTTGACAACGCACCGAGTCTCGTGGGCTACTATCTATATAGGGCGATATTTTATATGCGAACTGTCAAAGGTACATCATTTCGCTGCACTCAAAACCTCGTCAAGAACTCCCGACGGCCTCGGCAACCCGCCTCCGCGGACGAAATCCTTTCAATCACCATGCCCATCAATGCATGATGTTCTTCGAGATAGACGCCGCCTCGAAAGCAGATACTTCAGCTCCTCCGACCATTCATCGGACGGTGCCGACTCGCCCGATGGCCTTTCTGAGGCCGGACACGAGGGCTTTGGGGAGCCATACGGTTGCTTTCCGCCCCGCCGGATTCGGAGAAACCTCCGCGATGACACTCAGGGTCGCCCGCCTTGCAAGGCGGCACGGCAGAGGGGGCGCCCGCCTCCATCATCTCCCGACGAAGATCCTCAAGATGAGCTCGCCAAGGGCTGAGATCCGAACTACAAGGTAAAAATTCAGTTGTCTTTCTCAGAATAAAATAGGATGTCTCTTATTTTAAAACTCCCTCTCTACTTACGGCTCACTGAGGGCTGATCCCTTGAGGGCACGATGCGCCGAGGCACTCCCCGGCCAGCAGACCTCCGACGAAGATCTCTTCCCCGCTTTGAGACCATGGTCTCCGGTCTCAGAGGCGGTCCTCTTCTTTCCCTCGGATGGAGGGATTCTCGATCCTCCTTTCCGGATAGCCTCCTTGAGGAGACGGTAGCTTCCTTGTTCCCCCTTCGCTTTCTTCCAAAGGCGCAACCTCCAAAGATCTTGGTTAACACGGATCCGCGTGGTCTCGTGGAGGGGGCCGACACCGATCGCTTTGCTTTCGCTATCCACCTCGCTTAAGGGACAACTCTTTAAGGGCAATTTTATGACTAATATACTGGATAGCATGTCCGGTACAAGGCTACTTACTTGAGTATCCCATTGCAGCTTAGACCAAGGCCTCAACAAGTCCGACACATTGCTTGTGATCCAAGAACAATTTATACATCTCCATGGGCGCCACGCCTCGAAAGTGTTGAGAGCCCGTGGTCCCTCCGGATTAAACTCCCACAAAGGAGGGGGCGGCGCTTGCAGGTAAAGTGCGGCGATCAACATGACCGCGCCACCACGGCCAGGTTGATGTCTCTTTCCAGAGATATTGAATGCGGCTCTGCAACAAGGGCACGCCCTGACGGCCCCGGTCAAGCCCTTTATTGACCCATGACGCCACCGTGGGGAGGGCCCGAGCGAAGGCAGGAGGCGCCACCCATTTGGTGCCCCGGGAGCTGTGATATAAAATCACTCTGCTATAGGCTGAACTCCTCTTGGAAAGAGGAAAGTGCTATATCGACTAGAGGGGGGGTGAATAGGCGATTTTATGAATTCTTCATCGAGGAATTTGCTGGTGAGGAAATTCCTAAGCTAAGAACTACTTGCAGCGGAATAAGTACTCAAGTAAGCATAATGTATGCGTGCATGGTCATCATGAAGAAATGAAGACAATCACAGAGTACGTAAAGCGTAAACACGTGATAACACAAGATGAAGACAAACAGATCAAGAAATTGAACTGAGGAAATTTAGAAAGTCTTCACCAAAGTCTTCAAACACAGATATGAACAAACACTCAACACAAGAATGAGGAAATGAATGAGTTGAGGAAATAGAACAAGTAAGGTTGGTGAAGATGATGATTTGGTAGACCAGTTCCAACTGCTGTCTCGCCCTACGTCTGGTTGGAGCGGCCGAGTATTTAAACTCGAGGACACACAGCCCCGGACACCCAGCCGAAAGCACGCAGCTCAGACACCAAGTCCTCACCATATTCTCCTTGAACTAAGGTCACACAGACCTCATCCAATCACTGTGGTAAGTCTTCAGCGACTTCCAAACCTTCACAGACTTGGTCACCTGCATCCACAATTCCTCTTGATGTTTCTAGACCATGACGCCTAACCGTCTGAAGAAGCACGCCTTCAAAGGTAATAAGCGCCGGATCCACGCAGGATCAATCTCTTCAATGATGCTCAATCACTTTGGGTTTGTAGGGTTTGGTTTTGGGTTTTCCTCACTCAATGATTTTTGCTCAAAGTCCCTGAGGATGGGTTGCTCTCAAATGACAAGTGTCAAGTTCTTCGTGAGCAGCCAACCAGCTAGTGGTTGTAGGGGCGGCTATTTATAGCCTAGGGAGCAGCCCGACATGATAAGACATAAATGCCCTTCAATGATATGACCGTTATGTGGATAAGATATTTTGGGACAGCCACAGAGCACATCAATGGTCGGAAATTTGATTCTCAAATTCCTCGTGGCTATCATGTTCTCACCGTAGGCAATCAGATCATGCGATTCCTAACTCCTCACTCGTAACAAATTCTCAGAGACCGTAAGAACTTCCTCTCACACTTAAGAAATTGACTGAACTGTATGAGATTTCCAAAGGCTTCACTCAAGGGATTGGTAGGTGTAGGATTTTGAGTTGAGCATCACATGGAAATTTTTCCTTAGTATTTCCTCGACCCCTTTAACAAAGACGGTGTTTCCTATGACTCAAGAAAGAGAAATTGAAACTACGAAAACAAAAGTCTTCACGCTTCATGTTCCTCAAATGAATACTAAGTCTTCAAGGTTACACCAATTTATTCACTTTCAAAGTCTTCGTAAAGTCTTCGTATACCAAAGTCTTCAACAAGAACTTCATTTTAGGGGTCGACTTTCTCTCAAATATCAAACTCCTCATAGACTTATAGACCTCGTGTACACTCATAAACACATTAGTCCTTAACCAATAAGTCTTCAATACACCAAAATCACTAAGGGCACTAGATGCACTTACAATCTCCCCTTTTGGTGATTGATGACAATATAGGTTAAGTTTTCAACGGGGATAAACATATGAAGTGTAAATACTGATATTGAGGAATTTGATTTGCAAGATATAGAAGAGCTCCCCCTGAAGATGTGCATAGAGAGGAATTTGCTTTTGAGGAATTGGACATTTGAAGAGTTGAATCAAGGAGATCTCCCCCTATATCTTGTAATTCATACACGCATTTGACATATAATATGAAGAATTTGAAATGCATGATGAAATATGGTGACTGATGTAATTCAGCAGCGTGTATTAACATATAACAAGGAATAAGCATGCAGAGGAACACATCAAAAGTATCAGAGCACCATCGGGTTTAAGTTTACAACTCGATCCAATAAAAGTTTCAGAAGAACGAGAGTTGTAACTTAGCAAAAAAATGCCCATATAATAGACCCGCTTGAAGACTAACTCAAATTTCTCCCCCTTTGTCATCGAATGACCAAAAGGATCGAAACTGAGGACTAACGCCCCTGAAGAATATCAAGTTGATGAAGGAGTGCTACCGTTGTCGGGGTCGGTTGTCGTAGTAGGGCCTGCCGCAGTGTTGTCCAAGTCTTTATTTTTATCAGTGTCGCGCGATGAAGAGTAGGAGCTGGCCACCAAGGAAGGAACCTTGACCTTCTTGAATTTCTTCGGTGGAGGTGCAAACTAGTCAAATTCTTCCTTGAGACCCATGTTCTTCAGATCTTCTGCGCTGTAGAGATGAGATAGAACAGCCCAGGTACGGTTGAAGGTTTCATGGATGTAGTATTGGTTTTTCTTCACTGCATTATGTGTTGAGGTCATGTTGTGAAGAATTGAACCAAACTGACGCTTGACCCATTTATGATTGCGATCAACGTTCTGATGAAGACCGAGGAGTTACTCACGATCACCATCACCTCGGTGCCGTGGGCTTGAGGATTTTGCTTGGCCGAGGTATTGGCGGCAGAGTCATGTGTGGCAGAGTCATCATTGGTGGAGTAGGATGCAGCTTGCTAAATTGACCATCCAATGGACGAATGCCTTCATCTATCTCAGCAGCTTGCCTTGCCTTTGTCATCACCGAGGAAAATGTCCGCTTGAGGACTTCAATTGGAGGCAAGTAGCTGCAGTGGTTCGTAGTATCAGCCTTGTAATTGAGTGAAGACCTTGTCCCGATGAACCTCATAATCCATGGTGCATAAGGCTTCAGCTCAAAAGGTGACATAGCAATGTTTGCCGAGTCCTCATGAAGAAATCATGGAAGTTGACGGAACGCCATGAATGATATTGAAAAGCATATTCTTCATGATGCCAACGACTTCTTCATCATTTGAGTCGTATGCTTGATAGGACTCATTGTCTTCGCTGTAATGCGATAGACATTCCGAGGCACATATAGTAATTCCTTGACGAAGAATTTGGTTCGAGGTGCCTGCCTCGCTTCAAAGGCTTCATCAAGACTTGCATGTAATGATTTGAAATCTCAGTGTTCGTTGTAGATGCAACGAGCACCATCTAGGGAGGACTAAGGGAGGGCACGAAGCAATTCAGCTTGTCGGTGCCTTGTAGTGAGTATTTTTCGTCATCCACCCAAGCACCCATGAGTTCACATCTTCGTAATCTCCGTGATGTGCAACGTCAGATAGAATTGAAGAATGAGTTCTTCATTCCAATCACGTATGTCAAGCAGAAATTCAGCAATCCAAAGATCGTGAAGAACATAGAGGACTGGCTCAAGCCCGGCAGTAGATTCCATGTCCACGTGAGGAATATGTGCATGATCAAGACTTTGTCTTTGTTGAATAGCACAAAGGAATAGAAGTTGGCTTGAGTAGCAGTCCGTAAACGCCTCTTCCTTATGCGAGCAGAGTCATATGGGTTGTAGTCAAGAAGAATACATGTCGCCAAGAAATCTTCAGCCTTGAACTTTTGCTTCGCTGAGAATGGATTCTTTGGCTTTGGCAAAGGAGTGTCGCTGAGTTGCATCACTACCTCGTGAATCGCAATCTCGGGTTCTTCAGTGCGAGGATTTTCTCGTTCCTCTTCATGTGCAGTCTCAAGTTTCATAGGATCAGCAGCAGAGGTTCTTCAAAGACTAGTGGCTGGAATTTCTTCATGCATGATGAGGTGGGATGAGTTTCTTCAGAGCCCATTTGAACTGCTGGTGCAGGGACCGAGGAATTTGTTGGATTGGGGTGAAGAGTGGAGAATTGGGATGTCGACTTTCCCAAAAGTCATCATTCATCACAAAGCGTGGTGCATCCAATATCCACGTCTTCGCCTTCACTTCTCAACACCAGCCTCTTCACCGTGAACCGAGGCATAGGTGAGGAAATGATTGGTGTTGAAGGGATTGCATCCACTTCAATTTCTTCATCAATCTGCTCGACGGGCAAAGATAATGATTTTCTTCATCGATCCGCTGGGATCTCATATTCTTCACCAAAAGGAACAAGATCCTTTGATGGCATGGAGGAAATTGAAACAACATCAATGGATTTTCAAATGAGCTGGTCATTGGTTTCATCTTCTTCGGGGTCAAGAATTTGACGAGCCGATGCTTTCCTTTTCTTCACCGCAGCTCGCTTCTCGCAGCCTTTGGTCTTCTTCACATCTGATGCGATGGAAGGATTGGAGTTGGTGTAGGCGCGGAGGAGCCGAGGAATCGTTGAATTTCTCAGCGAATCGATGTAGTTGCTCGACTTCTTCAGCTTTTCAGCGCACCACTAGTGGATGCCCCGCAATTTCTTCAAGGCTGGAATGGAGTCATTAGCCCCGAACTAGCATTGTCTTCAACAGTTGAAAATCATCACGGTGTCGCATGTTCTTCAGCAGGCTGAGCAGAGGCTCCAGCTTGAGGAATTTCTTGTTGCGATTGGGCTGCAACATTTGTGAACTTCTTTGTCAGATTGACAAATCTGACTTTGGCTCCTTGCCAATCAGCATAATAGGCATCAAAGTTATCACTGAGGGCTTTGATTTCAGACTAGATCTTGAGGAGTTCCTAACGTTTTTCCTCAGGAACTTCTCTTTCCAGAACTGAGCCTTCTTGATATGCCTTGCCTTCTCAAATTTCCATTTCTCTTCAGAGATGAAATGGGTCAGCATGTGACTTTGTCCAGGAGTCAAATGAAAATCAGGCATAGGTGTCTCTGGATCCTTGTGCCATAGATCAATGTATTCAAGGATCGCCTTGATCCAAAAGCAAGGGCACAGTGTGCCTTTGGCCTGCTGCCCTTTCTTGTCGGTCTCGATGATTTCGCAAGTTCATCATCATCACTTCATCATCGATTGCACTTGGAAGGCAACCTGCTGCTTCTTCGACTTAGTCGAGGACCTCGCCCAGCAGCTTGCCTTTTTCTTCAAAGCAAAGTGGGGCCGATGAAGAATTTGGTGCAGCCGAGGAACTTGCCGAGACACCAGAGGCAATAGAGATGCTCGCAGTCCTTTGGCACGCGGCCGATGCACAAAAGCCGAGGACTTTGGAGTAGCCGCCGAGGACTTTGGAGGAGGAGCCGAGGATTTGGGAGGAGCAGGAGCAGCATGAGGAACTCGCCGTGAGGGCATTGAAGATTCTCGCCGTGAGGGCATTGCCGAGGATTTTGGCCGTGAGGGCACTCACAGAAGCACTTGGCTTGTGCGCCGCTTCTTTGCCATTAATTTTCTGGGCTTGACAGGGCCTCAAGGGCAGCAGCAGCAGTAGTCTTCATTGAATTTCCTCACCGCTTTTTGGCTTGTCTCGCCAACTTGGCTTGGCGCTTGGCCCATTCTTTAGGAAAATCCTCACCATGCTTGATGTCAGGGGGTGCCTTCTTGGCCAGTGCCAATGGAGCTCTTGGGCATGGAGGATTTAAAGTAATTTCTTCATATACTTTGGAGTAACATACCTGTATTCTCCATTCTCTTGCCCATCTCCTTTCAATCCTCCGAGATGCGCACTTGGGCTGATTTTTGTTCTCCTTCCGAACTTGGCCTCATCACCGTGCAATAGTCAAGATATATGTCCTCGTATTTCAAAAGCAGCCATGACCTCAGCCTCTTTCCTCCTTTCTGGCTTCTTTCCTTCGCCATATTCTTCATCGAGGAATTTGAACAATCGAATTCTCTCAAGAAGTATGCAACTTTTCTTCGAGGAACGCTGCAAATGAGTTAAGTTGATGAGAACCTAGTGATTCAAAGAATGACATGAGTACCGTGAACAGAGTATAGTTGCGAGGAATTTGGAGAAGTCATATGCTTCTCGTAAGGTTTTTCAAAAGAACTAGTTTGAGGAATTTGACCAGATGAGTTTTGAAGAATTTCACTAAGCTTATCTTTTGTCTTAGGTTCCAGTGTTGTATAGATCGAGGATCCACACAATTGAGGAATCTTGAAGAAAAATCATTGCTTAGAGAAACGAATCAAGAGCGATTATGTTTGAGGTGTTCATATGTGTGAAGATTTGAAGAATAAACACCTTTGAAGATTTTCGTGAAGGTTTGAGAATCAAGGCGCAGTAATAAAAGTAACTTTTAATTACCCGAATCAAGAACACGATTTAACCGAGAAGTGTAGATTAGAAGTTCGCTGGCAGATCTCGCACGCCTCTAACTCGGGCGGAGGAAGACAGCTACGGCCACAAGGCGGAGTGAAGATTTCCGCTGTCGGCGCGAAAGTACGACGGGCATTTAGGTTGAGGCAAGAAGCTTTTCCTCACCGCAACGATGGAGTAGCGGCGACGCTTAGGGTTTGAGAAGTCGAACGAGAGAGATAGCGGTCGAGCGGAGTAAAACCATAAGAATGATGATTTTAGACACCGCATAATTGTCGAGGGTTCTCGAGAATCAAATTCTTCATTAATTTCTTCACACTTAGAGTGTTATTCTTCATTGATTGAAGAAAACCTTTCTTCATGTGTTGCACATCTAAGTCATCAATTTTGCATAAGTGTCGGATGTGTGTCCTTTTCAAAGGACATTCAAGATTCTAAGATATTTAGCTCACATCGCAACTTGCTAAATCTCTCTCATCCAAGGGCTTTGTGAAGATATCGCTAGTCTGTTCTTCGCCTTCACATGATCGATGGAGATGTCGCCTTCAACACATGATCACGAAGAAAATGATGACGAATCTGAATGTGCTTTGTCTTCAAGTGCTGAATCTGGGTTGTGAGCAATCTTGATGGCACTCTCATTGTCACAAGAGAGAGGCACATTCTTCACGTTGATGCTGTAGTCCTTGAGAGTTTGCTTCATCCACAAGAATTGAGTACAAAGAAGAACCAGCAGCAATGTACTCACCTCCGCAGAGACAAAGGATACGCAGCTCGCTTTCTTCGAGGACCAATGCACCAAAGATCGTCCGAGGAAATGACAAGTACCGATGTTGACTTGCGGTCCACACGATCACCAAAGATAGTCGAGTCGTAATATCCAATGAGATCAAAAGTAGAGCCCTTGGGGTACCATAATCCTAGTGTTGGTGTGTGAGCTAGATATCAAGAATATGCTTCACAAACTTTATGGTGTGATTCTTCTGTAGCTTGAAATCGGGCACACATGCAAACACTAAGCATTATATCCGCCTAGATGCACATAAGTATAATAAAGAACCAATCATGGAGCGGTATACCTTGTGATCAAGTCAATACCATTTTCATCAAGGCATAGATGGCCATTTGTGGGCATAGGAATTTTGACGCTTTTGCAATCTTGCATGCCAATTTCCTCGTAACATCCTTGAGGTATTTCTCCGAGATAAGAATATGCCATTGCGCTGTTGACGAATTTGAAGACCTAAGAAGAATTTCAACTCTCCCATCATAGACATTTGATATTCTTCACTCATCATATAGGCAAATTCATCACTATAACGCTGATCAAGACAACCAAAGATAATATCATCAACATATATTTGGCACACAAACAGTTCACCATCATAAGATTTAGTAAAGAGAGTAGGGTCGAGTGAACTGGTGTGAAGCCATTCTTCACGAAGAATTCCTTCAATGTATCATACCACGCCTGGGGCCTGCTTTGAGGCCATAGAGGGCCTTGTTGAGTCTCAAGACTTTGTCGATTCTTTGGATCTTCAAAACCGGGGTTGAGCAACATATACTTCTTCCTAAGCTTACCATTGAGGAATGCACTTTTCACATCCATTTGATATAAAGTGATATTATGATGGTTAGCATAAGCAAGCAATACGCGAATAGCCTCAAGTCTAGCAACAGTGCAAAAGTTTCATCGAAATCAATTCCTTCAACTCGTGTGTAGCTTTGAGCTACAAGTCGTGCTTTATTCCTCACCACAAGGCCATTTTCATCTTGCTTGTTGCGGTAGATCCACTTTGTGCCAATGATATTATGCTTATGAGGATCTCATGCTTGACCAGTTCCTGCATATTGTTGATCTTGAACCGATGTAATTTTTCTTGCATGGCCTGAATCCATTCAGCTCCGTAAATGCTTCATCTACCTTAGTGGGCTCTGTGGATAGATACAAAAGCATAGTGCCCACAAAAGTTAGATAGATGTGAAGCTTTTGAGCATGTGAGAGGACCTCGTGCTTCAATGTCATCGATGATTTTGTCAACTTGCACTTCTTTTGCAACGCGAGGATGAGCTGGTTGTCGCCGAGGAACTTGATCAAGATTTTCTTCAAAGACCATTTTCTTCAAAGATTGCCTTCAGTGCATTAGCTCGACGTTTCGCTGGCTCGGAATGAATTCTTCAAAGAGATTCTTCAAGAGGGAATTACATCCTCGCTGTTTTGAACTTGATAGATTCTCAGTGCTGGTTCATCTATCACAGAAGGTAGGTGCTCTTTGCGAGCCATTAATTTCATCGAATCAAGACATCTATAGTTTCAACAATCTTGTAAAGAACATTGTTGAAGACTCAGAGGTGTGCGTAGTCCTTTCCGTAACCAAGCATAAACCTTCATGTGTTTTCGTGCAAATTTAGCATTGTGATGAGGATCTCTAATCCAAGATTTAGCAATCAAGACTTTGAAATAACTCACATTGGGTTTCTTGTCATGAGGAGTTCATAGGCAGTCTTCTTGAAGAATTTGTGAAGATATACTGCTGATGATGTGGCACGTCATCAATTGCATCAATCCAAAATGACGAGGCGCTTTTGTATTCGCAAGCATAGTGCGAGCCATCTCAACAAGAGTTCTGTTCTTGCGCCCACGACACCATTTTGCCGAGGAGTATAGGGAGCAGATAACTCATGAGTAATACCAAGTTCATCAAGATAGTCATCAAGACCGGAATTTTGAACTCAGTTCCATTGTCACCCCCGATGTGCCCGATCTTCACACAAAAGTTGGTTGAATCCTCGAGGAAAATCGCTTGAAGACTTCCTGCACTTCATGTTTGTAAGTGACAATGTGTACCCATGTGTAACGAGAGTAATCATCAACAATAACAAAGCCATATAGAGATGCATCATTAGTGACCATGAGTAATGATTAGGACCAAAGAGGTCCATGTGAAGCAATTCAATGGACGAGTAGTGGTCATGATAGTCTTCACTGGATGCTTGGCCTTGGTCATTTTTCCAGCTTCACAGCTCCACACAAGTGATCCTTGAGGAATTTGACATTCTCAATGCCAATGACATGCTTCTTCTTCGCAAGCTGCAGTAAATTCCTCATGCCTCGCATGACCAAGTCGTTGATGCCATAGCCAGCCTTCTCAAGCTTTTGCAAGTAGGCACACGGCTGGTTGTGGTCCCAGAGAGAAATCAACGATATACAAGTCTCCTCTCCTAAAGCCTTTGAAGACTTTGGAATGGTCAGCTTCCATAATCACAACACAACGACATTTGCCAAAGACAACAACCATATCAAGATCAAAAAGCATTGAGATCGACATGAGGTTGTATCCTAAGGACTCAACAAGCATGACTTTGTCCATGTGTATGTCCTTAGAGATCGCAACCTTACCAAGACCCAATACCGACTTTTGCCTTTGTCAAGAAAGATGATATGCTTCAGATGTGACGGTGATAAGGGAGCATCCATCAATAGGTTCTTGTCACCAATATGTGATTTGTACATCCACTATCGAGGACCCACTCATTTGCTTTGGTTGATCATCCCGCAGATGAATTAGTGCAACTTACGATCTCATATACTTCATCGTTGAAGAATATGATATCAATTTCATCGATGAATTTCATCAAGCAAAGAAACAGATATAGCAAGATGAGGACGTGTGAAATTAAAGTTCATTTCTTCATGATTAGCCTACGTCCTTTCAGGTAATGTTGTGAGGTCCCCAGCAAATTCTTCAGACGTTAAAGCACGCCCTGAGACCTCGACCCCGCATAGGAAACTAGTTCTTTTCTTCACCACCCACATCCTCAAGGGGTGGCAAAGAGTTCATCATTCTCATGAAAGCACCATACGAGAATGGTGGCATAGAGGCCAATCCATTTCGCTTTCACATAAGAGGGGTTAGGTAAGCATATGAATAAGCAGAGAAATTCTTCGAGGACTTATGAACATATTGGTTTGAAGAATAATGCACATATTCATAGCCCTTAGCTCTACCCTGCGAAATAGAGTTGTTAGCACGATGATAATCATATGAGGACTTTAGTCCATGTGAGGACTTGGATCCATATGAAGAATTTTGTCCATATGAATAGTTTGACCTGGGGTTCCTATTCTTCACAGGTGGTGTCAAGAGGACATTCACCTGAAGACTTTCAAGGAACTTCTTGGGAACCCAGATTTTCTTCATAGGGGAACCGTTCCTGCAGTTAGTGCCAACATATCTAGCAAATACTTCACCATTCTGATTTTTGAACAGTTTATAGTTGGAGTCAAATGACTCATCAGAAGAATGAGGAGATTCACATGTAAAGCCCGATAAGTTAGATGGATCAACTGGAGGTCCCTTTGCAACAACCCATGAGGTTTTGGGGTACCGCCAAAGCTTCCAATATGTTCCATCAAGATTGAGTTTCCTCTCAAAGGCAATACCTCTTTCCTAGGGTTCCTGTTGAGGATCTCGCTTTTAAGCACATCACAAAGAGTCTGATGCCCTTTGAGGCTTTTGTACATGCCTGTCATGTACAATTCCTTCAACCCTGCATCGTCAGTGATACTAGCAGTGTCCTCAGATGAGGAATTAGTAATAGCAGAGGCAAGTGAAGAGTTTGTAACAGTTGAAGCATTTGAACATTCAGGTGAAGAATTAGCAGATTCACGTTCAATGCACTTTAAGCATGGAGGAACAAATTCTTCCTGAGAAGCGATGATTTGTTGAGGTAGTAATGAATCGCGCTTCCTTCAAGATCTTCATAACTCACTCTTAGCTTCAAGATCTTGCTTTCTTTGAAGAAATTCATAAGAAAGCTTCTCATGATCCGACAAGAGAGTGTTATGATGACCTTGAAGGTTGTCAAACCTAGACCAAGTCTCAAGATTTTCAATGTGGCTTTAGTGCGATCCATTTCTTCACCCAGCATATCATCACTTTTATCTAGCATGTTTTGAACCTTTTCAAAAGCCCTTTGTTGTTTTACAGCAATCTTAGCAAGTTTAGAGTAGCTGGGCTTGAGATCTTCATCGATTCATTTTCACTAGATTCAAAGGAGGTATATTTGAGTACCTTGGCACCCTTTGCCATGAAGCAATAGGTGGAGCGTAGTCATCACTATCTTCATCAGCTTTGTTGGTGTGGCAGCTTTTCAGAGTTGAAGATGGACTTGTCGACGAATGCAGAGCGAGAGCCGACTCGCCACACCGCACTCGGACT